>CM077202.1:11315354-11402854 GCA_039654625.1 Rhinogobio ventralis | reverse complement strand
GCCCCTCTTGTCACAGAGTGGCATACACTCTCATAACACTCAGAATGCAATTTGCTGAACACTTTCATAAAGACCAGTCTCTCTTAGCTAAAAGCAATTTATTGTCTCTTTTTGTTTAGCTTTAGACAGAAGGGAAAGTGGCAGAACGGAGAGGGTGACAGAAATAACCGCACAATGTTTGCATAAACTCCAGAGTCCCAACAGCAGAAAACAGGCATCAATTTAGTAAAAATGCACATTTCTAGCTAATAAATATAATAATAAAACCTAAATCATGTTATTCCACATTGAAAGGGTCGGACAAGAAGTTCCATTCCAAAACTTACCAAGATCACTAAATTTACCCATAATGCTTTGAAACAGGAAGAACTGATTTTAATGCTGCAGCTCTTCAAAAACAAGCTTTAAAAAAAATCCCAGAGAATCCCACAGTGCTTTTCGTTTTATTTCTCAACAGACATGACATCTCAATGGCCGGCGATTGCCCAGCAGATTCGTGCGGTGTCAGAGGGGCTGTGGGCGTGTGATTGGCTGTTTATAGCACACGGGTGACCTGACTGGCTGGACAAAGAGAGGTTGTCAGAGGAAAAGGTCACAGTGTTGCTTGTACAAAGTGAAACTTGTGTCAGAGCCACAGAGAAGGAGGCGTGCTGTATTATACCAGCTGAAGCACAAGCTCAAGGTAGAAATATACCCTTCAACCCAATGTCTCTCTCTCATTTTTAGAGCTGGACAGTCTCTATCCCCATTCACTTTCATTGCATGGAAAAGAAAATCTCATTCTACTGAAAAACAAAAAAGAAACTCATCCAGGTTTAACACAAGGGTATATTGCTTTGAAATCATATGTACAACCCTACATATTTAATACTGTAAAACTACAGTATAAACACATGTTTAAGAAAGAAAGCCATAAAACACCAGTACGCTACTCAAAACCAGCATAACCATAAAGTTATCTGTATATGGTCTATGGTAAGCTGGGTTTAAATTGTGTGGGGAGCTGAGCTGTGCAGGGGCCCACAGGGGCCCCTCTCTTTCGACCAGAGGGTGGGCTTGTCAGCAGTGATCTCCTGTCAGTGTGTAATTAAGAGGGCTGTGGAAAGCCACGAGAGCAGTGCTGTTGCCGGATCTCTGCACCGCAGCAAATCCCGTTAGCTGTGAATAAACCCATTGGGGGCGGCACAGGTAAGCCCGACGCAATGCGATTACATGGCAAAAGCGGTGCTTGAAAAGCCAAATCGCCAACACAAAACACCCAGCCTTCACTTCTGCACATTCTCTCCTGTGTGAGCCAAAAAAAAACATTGTGAGACGTAAATCTCCTTTGTTACCTCAAGCAAACCAGGACTGAATCTAACACAGGTACAGTAAGAGCTGTGAGAGACATTTAAATTGTGTGGGGATTATTACTATTATTACCATAATATTATTTGCAATATTATTAATATATGATACAATGCATAATTTGATAATGTAAAATATATTATATATATATATATATATATATATATATATATATATATATATATATATATATATATATATATATATATATATATATATATATATATATATATATATATATATATATATAAAAAAACACAAAATACAGTATACAATACATTTTGTAAAAAATACTGAAACCACATGATTTAATAATGCATACATTTAATAAATAATATATAATATATATATTATACTATATTATACTGTATAATATATAATATATTATTAATAATATTTTATAGGTATATAGGGCTGCACAATATTGGAAAAAATGAATCATTCTAGGATGATTGGGGTGATTTTGTAGGGTAGTGCATCTGTATAGAAAATAATAAGCAAATTACAAGCATAAATAAATACAATAGAACAAATATACAAATTAAATAAGCAGTGCTTTATGTTTTTCAGGTAAATCTAACTTTATTCAGGTACAGACATTGAATAATCAAATGTAAAATAACACTGCATAGTCTTGCTTACTTATTATCAATTCCATTTAATATATATACAATTTTTTAAATCTATTTAATATATAATATTTAATTATATTTTATTGCTCAATTGCTTAATTTTATTTAAATTATACTCACTGTTTAAATTAAATATAATTAATATAATTAACTAATTAATACAACTGATCTTTGTTAAAGCTACAAAAGTAATTTTCTCTTTTGTTAGATTAACATTGGTGGTGACAGACAGCAGCAGGTTTATTAGGCTACTGTAACTGTAAGACGAATGCACGGATCCAATATAATGATACGCATCCATTTTCTTTCTCAATCGTTTACATCACATAACCGACTGCGTTTACGAGGATACATGCTGAGACAGGAATTTTTACTTGCACGTGTCCGTTTAAGCTAAAAAATAAGGAAGAGCTCCAGTCGTCTTGTGCTTGATGTTTAAACTGACAGGACTTAAAAATACATGCAAATGAGAAACTTTCACTCTATGATTAAACTTTGCAATTAATCCGTGAATTGCATGCGTTCTGAAACGGAACCGATCAACTACGATCCCTATACTTGACATCGCACATCCTGCGATTCGCACGTATGCACACATCGCAATATCGAAGCTGAAACAATATATATCGTGCGGCCCTAGTATATACAGTAAATTGTGTGTAAAATACTTTATTTTAATGGTAATAATAATAATATGCAATATAATATATAATATAAATACATTATTGGTATATAATAAGTAAATATTGAAGGAACTATGATTTTTATATTCATAATAAAAATAATAATATAATAATATTAGAGCACTTTGCTGTGATAGACCAAATAATCGCATCATAACTTTATAAGGTGAACAACAACACTGTTCAGTAAAGTGTCAAGTTGTCATTTCCTCTGGTTAAACCAGCTTCATGACTGAAACCACAAGCTTCAATCAAACAGAAGAAGAAAAAAAACCCCACCTGACCAGCTGAAGCACAATGGTCATTTTCTCTCCATCTCTCTCTCTCTCTCTCTCTCTCTCTCTGTCTCTCCCGGCCGTTTCCCAGCTGCACCTGCTGCGGGCGGCCCGTTGAGGTGGAACGGCTCAGTATTAGCTGTGAAATTAGCAGCGCTGTCTTGTTAAAGAGCTGGCTCGCTCTGCGGCGGGATAGACACTGTTAATGGCATAAAAGCCCTCATCACCTGGGAGCCACACAATTACTTGAGCCAAGGCTCAACGCCATCTTCTCCTGTCCCACAATCCCCCGCACTCACCCCCCTCCGCGAGCCGTCCCTCAAACAGCTCACTTCTCTCCGCCTGGCCTCCTGCCAAAACCCCAGACAGAATGAGATCTCTCTCACTCTCTCGCTCTCTGTCCTAAATCATATCTCAAGTCAATGCCCCACTCTACTAAAACACACTAAATTCAAATCCTGATGTTTGCTAGTGAGGAAGCTGATGCTCTCAGGCAGACATTAAAGACAGAGTGAGAAACACAAGGGCATGTTTGAAAAGGACAAAACAGCATTTGGATCAGTGTTGTTGTAAAGACAAAGGGCTCAGTACTATTACAACATCATAAAATAAACAAGCCGTACAGCTCATCAACCTTCAGATCGCAGTTACATTCTGACCTGCCAGAAAGCTGTATTCAATTTTCCAAAATCAAAAGCCACAGAGTAACTTTATATTTAGAAAATGCTTTAAATCCCAAACAACTAAAAGTACATCAATCACAGGAACAGTCTTCTTGGAAGAACGTGCTTTTTAAAGGGACATTCACTCAAAATGATGTATTATTTATTCACCCTCATGTTGTTTCAAACCCGTGTGGCTTTTGTCTTCTGTGGAAAACACAAAAAGAGACATTTTGAAGACTGTTTTGGTCGCTCTTTTCCATGCATTTACAATGAACAGGAACTGTAGGCTGCATCCGAAATCGCCCCTAAACCCTCAATCACTATTCCCTACGTTAGTCCACTAATACAGTTCACTTGAAGGAGTGAATGAAAACGAGTGTGCGAATTCAGACAGCCGTTGAGTGTACATCGGTTGTACACTCGTTATTGCGGTGCAATGTTGGATAGAATGAGTGCACTCAACGTCCACTATGGTTTTGGACACCACTACAAATGGCTGACCCCTCAAATAATGCCCTATTTGAGGGTATAGGGGGAGATTTCTGATTCAGCCGAGGCTTTTAACCTTCAAAAAGGGCATAAAAGTACCAAACCATAATGTTTACCATTATTCACATAAATTAATTCTTCAGTGAGCTGTTAATCACAGAAAGCAAATCATTGAGTCATTGAGTTGAACTGGAAAAACAGATAAATTTGTGAATGAATCATTCAGACTGGTTTTGTGAACTGGATCAAGCGATTCATTGAACAGATTCAGTCTGAGCATTCGTTTTGAGCTAGGGCGGATGACAAGATTAACTATAAATATTTTTAAAGCTTTTTGAAGCTTGACAGCTTCAGTCATCAGATATGCAGGTGAGTAATGTTCACAAATGTGAATAATTAATAATAACAATAATAAATAATCATTTTATTTTTATAAACAGTATAAATGATTTTAAGAATAATAAAATAAATTAATAAATAATTGTATTTAATACATAATTTTACACATTTAATAATTTAATAAATAATTTAAAAAAGTAAATTCATACCAAGCCCAAAATTTAAACAATTCTTTATTCTCTGTGAAAAAGTGCAGATATTTGTATGAAATGTTGACTATCCAAACAATTCCAAAACAAGTCGGCATGAAATCAAAATGGATAATTCTAGTTTGTTATGGAATATTGCAGTTTTCATTGATCGAATTTTCATCTTTGGGTGATCTATCCCTTTAAAGCGGTATGATGTCATTGATAGGCGACGCACGGACATGGTCCATGTCCTGATTAAAACCGCTTATTTCTCTGGATTTAAACACTCATGGAAACATTTGGGAAAATGAAAGTACACAAGTCAACAAAATATTATATTTGAATCCAAAAATCTTACATATTGTACCTTTAACTCTTTTTGAAAATTGAATTTGGTGTGAATATTTGGTTACTCACATAATCCAGCTGCCAGCTGAAGCGAATGGGAAGGCCACAGGCATTCATCCAAAGCTCAGCTTTACACGTGTACGTTTCTCAAAACATATGCGTGTATTCATATACACCTCCTGCCGTTTAGCAGCCATGCCAAGCAAACAGACAGAGCGGCTGAGAGGGAGGCCCTCAGTGCTGGAAAGGGCATGTTATGGAGGGGATATATATACCCACACAGCTCTGAGATCAGCCTCTCTGGTCTAATTACTTGCCACGGATCCTGGAAGCACACAGAGCCATGGAGAAACGGCAACAGCGGTGCCCTTCTCCCGCTCACATCAGGATCCTGGAGTCTGGGCCCCATCCACGCCAGTCAGCTGGGTCCTGATCAAAGCACAGCGCACTCCACTCCACACCGGGTCAGACGCACAACAACCTGTACAAGATTTACGGCCTCAATAATGAATGAGAGAAACATTTTGAAGTAATTGGCTGTGCACAGGTACCCATCTCTCCACCAGGGGAGCTTGTTTGTACAAAGCAACATAAGCTAAATAATTGATGCACAATGCAGCGGCGCTCTCGGATTGCCTTGATTTGGAACATGTTGCAGCGTTATGCCGCTGATGACAATCATTGTTAAGGAAAACAAAAAACGTTTTGATAGAGAGAGAGAGAGAGAGAGAGCTAGCTTCTTTCATCATAGACGTTCTAAGCCAAATCTGCAACGACCTGACCACTGATTCATGAAGGTCTCTGCTCTACAACAACAATAATCATGAAAAATGCACCCTGCACTACTTGCTACTGAAGTTGGGCTTGTTTGATGGCTTTCTTTTTACAGATTAGGCCTGCCTCTGATGTTCCACATGGCTGTAAAATTGCACTCTCTTGCGTTTTTTTTTGCTCTGTTTAGGCTCTGGCCACGCACATTAATAGAAAAGCAGCGTGTCAGAATTAAATGGAGGAGATACAGGTGAAAACAAGGTCTCCTTGAATCATAATCAAACTTTACCATATGAAAATACACATACAAACAATATTTATTGTGACTTTATGCATTAAATTAGGCATCATCTTATGTACTAAAATCATTTTGCATATATTTTATATTATATTATTATATTTTATTATAGTTGTTATTAACACAAAATAATATTATTATTAAAAACACATTAATATGGTGTCTTTTTTTATTTACCAAATTAGTTATCTTCACAAAATAAAATAATACAATTTTAAATAAAATAAAAAACAAATAAAAAAAATAAAAAAAATAGATACTAACCAAAATTAATATAATTGGTAAAGGTAAAATAAATGTTTTAAAGATAAAATGGTGTTTTTCATTATTTAAAAGCTATATATATATATATAACTTCACAAAAATAGATGCTAACCAAAATAAATAATAATAATAAATTAATAATAATACTAATAAAAATAATAATAATTGTATTTTTTAATTGTTTTAATTATTTATTTATTTAATATTGCTATAAAAACATTAATAAAATAGTTTTTTTTGTTGGTAATTGTACAATTAATTTGATTTATTTCACAAAATATAAAATACAATAAAATGTTTTAATTAATAAAATGTATTTATGTAATATTATTATAAAAACATTAATAAAGTATGTGTAGTTTTTGGTTGGTAATTGTACAATGTAAACAAAACAAAACAAAACAAAACAAAACAAAACAAAACAAAACAAAACAAAACAAAACAAAACAAAACAAAACAAAACAAAACAAAATAACATTTACGAAAATAGATGCTGACCAATGTAAATAAATAGATGTTTACCAATGTAATTGGTAAACATTAAAAATTAAATATTAATTATTATATTTTTTTTCCGGGCTATTATTTGAGAGTTTGCTCGTTTTAATTGCAAAACACTGCAATTAAAAAAAAATTTTTTTAATTTTTTTTAAAATCCTTTCAAAATCATCATGTACACCTGTAGAACTTCTCCTTAAAGTTAGGGTATGTATTTGGGTGAAAGAAACATTTGATGCCGGAACGCTCTGCTGACAGGGTGAATGTTGCACGGGTAAACACTTTTCAATTTATTTTCGCGCATTGTTCTTCATTTATCCAGCTAACGTGTACACCTCCGCAGTGTGTTTGTTTACCTGTGTTCGCTGTTATTTATGGTGTTTGTTGCATGTGCAATTTGTATAATGTGCTAATAAAACACTCGGTGAGACAGTGCACAATCTGCTTTGCGAATGATAAAGGAGCCGGAATGGGGACGGCCGTTATCTGAGCTCTAATCAGAATTCATATTGTTAACACACTGCCAGCACTTCCAGTGCCTCTACAATATCAGCCGTATTATTATCATAGAGCCACTATAAAGGATATTGCCAGCTATGGTGAGCCCTTATCCACGGGAATGTGGCGTTATTGCTTTTCACATCAGGTCCATATCAGGGTGACAGGACGTCACAGGACACTTCAAGGTAAAGGAGAGCAATAAGATCTACTGTAATGGCTGTTACAGTGAGCAAAGAATTAGTTTAGGATGGAAAATAAATGTTTCAGAATAAGATTATTTAATAATAATATTTATTCATTTATCCACAGTGCTGAAGAAATGACACTAGCATTATGAATGGAAATACAGATGACAAAAGCCAAATTCAGATTGATTTGCTAGGACAGGAAAACCCAGAGGACATTTGTATTGCTCCGAGGTTGATCTTTCACAGCTCAGGAGACTTAATGGAGTTCTCAGTCATGTGTCATGTAAGAGTCAACGATATTTCAGATGTTTTCCTGAAGACAAATAAATATAGATACAAACGAGATATACAGTAATAATATACAGCCAAAAGGAATGTGGACAGCGACTCAGACTGTGTGGAAATATTCGAGATCAGTGTTGTTATTGTTAACTACAACTAAAACTATTACAAAATATTTATGTAAATTTAAATGAAGCTGAAATAAAGTAAAATATAAATATTAGAAAACATTAAAATAAACACAAGAATTAAAAATATTTAGAATTAACTTTATTTAGAAATAGTAAAAAACAAAATTAATAAAATTGACTGTGCTTAAAATGAAAAAAATGTTTTTAATTCAAAATATTGCTTAAAAACTATAATAGTATATAAATAATGCTGAGATAAGAATTAAGTATCTTGGTAAACCCGTTTAAAAATAGATTATAGTAAACACACTAATGGCTAAAAAACTACATTTTAATGTTTTATTAAATATTATTAATAGTCAAATTATATTTGATATTATATAAAAAATATAATATAATTCATATAATATAACATAATAAAAAACACTTTTCTTAGAAATAAAATTTTATTTTTAAATTAATAAATTGTTGTTTTTATCAATTCAATTAATAAGAGATGACTTTTGATTAATAACATTTAATTAAATCATTAAAATGGAATCAAGAAAACTTAAAACAGAAAAACAGCTTAAAACTGAATTTGGTCAAAATAAAACAGAATTTGAGGAAAAAAATAAAACATATTTCATAGGGCCCTAAACATATAATTTTAGTTAAACTTTTAATGAATTGTTGTTAAAATGTATACATTTTACGATTTCAATTAATCAGACATGCTTTTTGATTACTAAAATTGAATTTAACAATTAAGTCCAAAAAAATTTGAATCAAACAGAATTTGGGAAAAATTTTAACGAATTTCCTATTTCAACCCGCATCTAGTGGGTTCAACTGTAAAGGCTAAAATTTTTTTTTAAAAAACATTAAAACGCAAAAACGACTCTTACATCATCATCACCACATCTTGTGCGGCACTAATAAAGCTGCCTGAGGCATACCTAAAAAATGAGGAATTTTCGAAATTCACATTTTCATACACCTTAAATGTACACTCACCTAAAAGATTATTAGGAACACCTGTTCAATTTCTCATTAATGCAATTATCTAATCAACCAATCACATGGCAGTTGCTTCAATGCATTTAGGGGTGTGGTCCTGGTCAAGACAATCTCCTGAACTCCAAACTGAATGTCAGAATGGGAAAGAAAGGTGATTTAAGCAATTTTGAGCGTGGCATGGTTGTTGGTGCCAGACGGGCCGGTCTGAGTATTTCACAATCTGCTCAGTTACTGGGATTTTCACGCACAACCATTTCTAGAGTTTACAAAGAATGGTGTGAAAAGGGAAAAACATCCAGTATGCGGCAGTCCTGTGGGCGAAAATGCCTTGTTGATGCTAGAGGTCAGAGGAGAATGGGCCGACTGATTCAAGCTGATAGAAGAGCAACTTTGACTGAAATAACCACTCGTTACAACCGAGGTATGCAGCAAAGCATTTGTGAAGCCACAACACGCACAACCTTGAGGCGGATGGGCTACAACAGCAGAAGACCCCACCGGGTACCACTCATCTCCACTACAAATAGGAAAAAGAGGCTACAATTTGCACAAGCTCACCAAAATTGGACAGTTGAAGACTGGAAAAATGTTGCCTGGTCTGATGAGTCTCGATTTCTGTTGAGACATTCAGATGGTAGAGTCAGAATTTGGCATAAACAGAATGAGAACATGGATCCATCATGCCTTGTTACCACTGTGCAGGCTGGTGGTGGTGGTGTAATGGTGTGGGGGATGTTTTCTTGGCACACTTTAGGCCCCTTAGTGCCAATTGGGCATCGTTTAAATGCCACGGCCTACCTGAGCATTGTTTCTGACCATGTCCATCCCTTTATGACCACCATGTACCCATCCTCTGATGGCTACTTCCAGCAGGATAATGCACCATGTCACAAAGCTCGAATCATTTCAAATTGGTTTCTTGAACATGACAATGAGTTCACTGTACTAAAATGGCCCCCACAGTCACCAGATCTCAACCCAATAGAGCATCTTTGGGATGTGGTGGAACGGGAGCTTCGTGCCCTGGATGTGCATCCCACAAATCTCCATCAACTGCAAGATGCTATCCTATCAATATGGGCCAACATTTCTAAAGAATGCTTTCAGCACCTTGTTGAATCAATGCCACGTAGAATTAAGGCAGTTCTGAAGGCAAAAGGGGGTCAAACACAGTATTAGTATGGTGTTCCTAATAATCCTTTAGGTAAGTGTACAGACAGTATACGGTAACTGCACAAATCATAACTGAAGCTAATTTTATTTTAAAAAACCTGAACAGTTACTCTATAGGAGTCAAAAAACTATAAAACTATAGTCTAATTATAAAAATGCTAGCTAAATATAATATTAATATTAGTATGACTGTAAAATTTCAGAGCATGAAATGTGACACGTAGCGCTAATTCATGTGTGGCGTGTGCTGAAGTGGAGCTAGCTTGCATTTTCCATGAAGATTTCCCATCTGTCACCCAATCTGAGGCCTCACAGTCCCCAACACCTGGTGAGGCTCTTCGTTCGACTTCCTTTCTATCCCTTTCTCCTGCTGCTCATTAGTCTCTGGGCCTTCACTGGAAGGAAGTGACTTTATGAGCCCCTAACGACAACTTCTAATGTGATGCAGAGCAGAGTAATTAAGCATTCGGTTTTATAAAGAGCAGCATGAGTGATTAAGAAAACAGAAGATCACAAGACGATGGACAGATGCTCTTTTGGCAGTTATATCTTGTTTTGGGGAGTATTATAAAAGAAAACACAAACTGAATACAGTTGTGCATTAACAAAAATGGCACCTCTATCCACAGCTAACTGCAATAATTGCCAAATCACTGATATTTCCTTCATCAGAAATAGCATCCAAACACCCACAAGATGCCAGAACTACTCTATGTTAATCAGTATGTCAACCGGCACAATTTCAGAAGAGACCAAATTATAAATCCTAAAATTTGCTCTTGCATTTAAAAGCAGTTGTCACTCGCAAAAACCTGGACGTGGCCAAAACGTTGTCTTAGTTTCACATAAACAGCAGAGACATTTTCACCTGGACGTCTTTACAGCTGGAGCCAGTTTAAGGAATCTGAGAGCAGCGGCGTTCTGGCAGGCCTGAGACGGCCCTCACGGCTTGATGGAATATTTAAGACAAGGACAGACTTCCTCTCTCCATCTGCCCTGAAAAAAACACTTCTAATGTGTTAGACAGGTGGCCTGCTGAAATGCCAAATCCACTGGGCCTGAACACGATTAAGAACTCAAATTAGCCCCTGCTGAGAATATGATTTCTATATTTAGACCTGTCAGGAAAAGAAACAGCAACAAACAATCCAAATGGTGCACCATGGACAAAAATGAGCTCCCTGGATCAGGTGAGCAGAGGTCAGTCTTCAAACTCAAAGCCAAGCTTCACTTTGAGGGTGCAGGTGAGTGAAATTATATAAAGTACTAAATTATGAATATTATAATCAAGTATTATTATTATTATTATTATAAATAATTCATTAAACTGAAGGCCGTTCATTTTGAGGGTTATGGTAATGAATGAATGAATGAATGAATGAATGAATTGATGGATGGATGGTCTATCTGTATCCATCCATCCATCCATCTATCCATCCATATCCATCTATCTATCTATCACCATCCATCCATCCATCCATCCATATCCATCTATCTATCACCATCCATCCATCCATCCATATCCATCCATCACCATCCATCCATCCATATCCATCCATCTATCACCATCCATCCATCCATCCATCCAACTATCAACATCCATCCATCTATCGATCTATATATCCATCTTTCACCATCCATCCATCCATCCATCCATATCCATCTATCTATATCATCCATCCATCCATCCATCTCCCTCCATCCATCTCCATCCATCCATCTATCTATCTATATCCATCCATCTATCTATCTATCTATCTATCTATCTATCACCATCATCCATCCATCTATCTATAGCCATCCATCCATCTATCTATATCATCCATCCATCTATCTATATTATCCATCCATCTATCTATCTATCCATCCATCTATCTATCTATCTATCCATCCATCCATCTATCTATATCCATCCATCCATCCATCTGTCTATCTATATCCATCCCTCTATCTCTCCATCCATCCATCCATATCCATCTCCATCTATCTATTACCATCCATCCATCCATCTATCTTGACGGTATGATCTTCTTTTACATGGCCCTACATAACTTTTCCCACGAAATACTACTGTTTCATTGCAAAAAGATAAAAGACTGGCATAATGGATAGAGAGACGTGAAAGGTAGAGGCCACAATGTAAAGAAAATTGCCTGAAATTTTGAAAGATGCTGAGAAAGTGCTAGACAGAGAAAGCGGGAGAGAACGCAGGGCCAATATAAACAGCACATATCTGCCGCTATTCTACAATGACAGGGTTCAGTCAGGACACAAAGCAATCTGAAAAATGCTCACACAGAGTCATCTTTTTCTATAGATACTGCTCCTGCATTTCACTTTCACCACAGACGCTCAACCCGAGATCCATAAGAGACTGAACGGATACGTAACGATAACAAAACCCAATAAAACATTACCCTAATACTACAGATGACTACTGATGAGGAAAACTTCCACTCAAACATGACACAAAGGAGACTGTCTCTGATTTCATTGTGCTCTATTATGCAATTTATTAAAAAAAAAAATCACCAACATTTGATTCTTACCTGCACAAAACTTGCCACTTTTCATCCGCTATGATTTTTGGTTACACTTTTTTCGATGGTCCACTTTAGACATTCTACTAACTAGAAGTAACTTTGCAACTACATGTCCACTAATGACTGTTAGGTTAGGGTTTGGGTTAGTAGAATAAGTTGACATGTAGTTGCAAAGTTACTTACAGTCAGTAGGACGTCTGTTGGATAACATCACAATGAAGTGTTAGCAGATATTAAGCAGACAGTCTACTAATACTCTAATGACTGCTAGCTGACATGTTGCAAAGTTAGTGGACTATCAAAGTGTTACCAAATTTTCTCTCAATAAGATGTAACATTATGCAAGTTTAATATGTTCATAATCAAGTAGAAATCATTACAAGAAAAGCAAAACTAGACTAAGAAAATGTACCAGCATTTCTCGCAGTGTTCGTTCCTTGAAGCCACCCATGTGGCTGAACGGCATGTGACTGATATCGGCCAAAGGCTGGCTGATTAATCTCCATTTTTCTGAAGTCTACCTTTTCTTTAGTCCACATGATGTTCCATCCCAAATGAAAGCATGATTAATCCACGTATCTGCACAGATAGGCCGCACTAATGGATACGGCCATTAGGGAGTCTGTGAACAGCCTGACAAGGTAACTCATTTGCTAGGGAAAAATAAGTGGTTTGATTTCGACCCACCTCACAACGATGACACATTTGGACTTCTCCAAAGTTGCTTCTGCACTTTCATCATCATAATGAGATGATTTCTAACTTTTAATTAAAGCTCAGAGCACCTATACTGTAGGCCTCCGAGAATGCTGGGTAATGTCCTCACTCAGAATCGAGAGCGTTAGATTGGTTCGCGTAGCCTCGGGACGGAATCCGGCGGATGATTAGTTAAAAAATACTTCAGCTTCTCGGATAAACTTTCTGGATGGAGCTTAACTCTTTTTAATTCAAGAATATTGCTCCTGAGACACTTAAAAAGACATAAACATGGGCTTCTGTTTTATTTTGAAGCAAATGCAGTAGTGTTTATGCAATATTTAGTAGCTTTTCATTTAGAGAATAAAAAACGAGTGACCCACTGCGTCCACCTCATTCCAAAGCTGATTTGCCAAACCTCTGTCTCATTCTGGCCCCACTTCGCCTGTTTACATAGTGATTTACTGACTGAGATTGACAGATAATTACATCAACCCAAACAGTCACGCGAACGCAAAAGCAAAAGCAAACAGCCAGTGCATGAAAAATAATATTTTGACATAGCTGACTGCATTCAACATCTCATATACATCAATTCATGCTGTCAGGGTGGGGATAATTTACTTTTTCTACTCTACGGCAGCAATTGCACCAACAATATTTTGCATATTCTTAAAGATTTGACTGTGTATTACTTTTTACTGTTTGGTAAAAGAATGTTAACGCAGTTTCGCATCCAAAATGCACCCAAAGAGATTTTTGAGAGAAGTACAGTATTTGTTTGGAGAAAAAAAACATCCTTAAAATACGTGATTAAAATATAACTATACATTTTAAAAAACTAAATAATAATAATAAATGATATATAATCACAATGCTATATTAATTCACTGATCATAATCTCAAGAAAATCAACATTAATATGTAATGTATCTACAACAATACATTCTGGTCATACTGACATACAAATGTCAATACTGTTGTGCACATGTCTGTTCAGCCAACAAAACACTGAAAAAACACCTTTGCATAAATATCTAGTCAAGAAAAAAGCAGAGTAAGCACAAACTGTAAAAATACATAATCTTGGACCTCAAAGTCAGCATAAAATGGAAATTCACTATTTATTTTGTAAATGCATGTTACTGGTCTTGTTGTGAACGATTCCTATACTGTATGCATGTGTAATGTTTTACTTTTCTTTACCTGTAATTTTTAAGCAAAATATCATAACTTGTTTTTCCGATAACGTATGCTGGAAATCTCCAATCATATAAACCCCACTCACAAACTCGCATTCAGATCTGCCTTCATCCGATCCACACCCGGACTGAACCAAGTCTCTGCCCTACATGTTTTCTTTTCAATAATCTGTTTCACTCAGCTGCACATAAAAAATATTATGTGTCACTACTTCTGTTACATTGCAACTTTAAAGGTGAAATGTGTCATTTCTGCAGCACTACAGTCACATAACAGAATTCCTACAATAATGCTACTTATAATAAAAGAGATAAACCCATCCAAAACGTATTAATATTTTTAACAAAAATTTTAAGTCACTAAAATAAGGCCATAAAACCCATACTGAATATTTTGACTTTTGGGAACTGGACCTTGTAGTCTAGAATGTTTGCTTCAAAACGATGTGAAAATCATCCTGCCCACTCATTAACATAAATACAATATACTGATTTAAAAATATGTAAGGCATGTTTTATGTGAGGAAGGCTGTGTAGGATTGAAAATAATCAAAGATATTTGATATCTGAAATTGAAGACATTTGATTTACTGTTTTCAACCCCCATCTTTCTTACCAGAAGGGCCATTTGGAATTCCTAAGGACAAAGAGATGCTGAAGGCCTGTAGGCCAAAATGTGTGTCACACCTCTAGTACAGTGGGGGAAGTTGTAATTAGCTGATTGGTCAGTTTGAATGTCTCACGTTTGGGTTTAGGCACATGGTCAAGAAAAGGATAAAAGAAGACCGTAAAGTTTGCTCTGTCTCTTGATTCTCTGGCTCTCTCTCTCTTCTCGGAGCCTGCTCCTTGGTTCTCCTCTTCTTTGCTCTCTTCTTATCTTTGTCTCTTTCTCTCTACACATTCTCTCTCTCTCTTTCTATCCCTCAGGTAACATTCTATTCATGCTGGGTTTAATTAATGGTATACGTTTTTATCATGTCATACATATATTTTGTAACAGTTTTAAGTGTAACCATAACCAGATTTTGTCATTAAATTATTTCTATTACAAATAATGTGCTAGCTAGTTTTGATTTGGTATTGACTTTGAAGTGCTACCTATTGCAATACAATATAGTCACATTATAGCAATGCTCTCCCACATATTTTGCTATTGTAACTGTGCTTATTTCCGTCGTTGGTATAAGTTGCAGTGGGTGGTAATAGACGAGAAATTTACAGTTTTCTACAATCTTGTTTCTTTAGTCTTTCGGCAACCCTGCAGCCTGAACCACTGTAGGCGAACCACCCTTACAGCTGTATGCAGGGAGGTGTGAATGATCATGAATATTGCTGTGTTTCACACCTGGGAAGACAATGACCCCTCCCATAATGACCCTATCTGTGAGGGAACTAGAGGAAAGAATGTGAGGATTGGAGTATTTTTGCATTAAAAAAAAAAAAAAGACACATTTCCACTTTAAGCTTATCAAAATAAGTATACTTCTATCTGTGTTTTTTGTTTGCGTCGTTAAATGCGTCATCCACTCTGCCTGAACTCTATGCGTTCACTGTTTCCTAGTGTATGTCATATGCTAATCTAATAACAGCTCTAGAACTGCTGTTTGCTCTTTCATGCACGGTAAAGAGAGCGCGCAACAGTTTGACGACAGGCAGAAAATAGAGACCCTCCACCTCAGGCCGCAGTTGACGTGTTTGTGTGTGTCTGAGCGCTCGCTGGCTTTAATAAACATCGGCGGCGTGGATGTTTCTAAGTCGGGGCTCTTTGGCACGGCCCGTAATAGCAGTGGAGCGGCGGCTCTCACTCTCGCGGCTTGAGAGGCCATTACCCGAGCCAGCGTGCTTTTCCAAGCAGTACGCCACTAGCAGCCATGTTTATTCATGACACAAGCAGCGAGACCTGCAAGGTGACTACCTGTCAGGAGCTGCCAGCTTCACACAGCTCTCTCACCCTGATTTCATCTGATAGATGGGAGGAACCGGCTGCCGAGCGAGTAAGCGTGCGTGTGTGTAAGAGAGTGCGATCTGGGGCTAATTCATAGATATTTGGAGAATGACATTAGGAGAACACACTGTAATAAGAAATGCCTGTATGTGTGACGTTAACACATAAAAAAGATGGAGAATGAAGAGATGGTCCTGCTACTGTGAATGACATCCATGTCCATAGATCTATAAAATATGACTTTCGATCAGGGTTATTATCATTAACTAAAACTATTAAAAACATTTTGGTTTACTGAAGCACTAAAATTATTAACTGGAAATAAATAAAAACTAAAATTGAATTAAAACTAATACTGAAATCAAAATAAATTAATCTAAATATATATTTTTTTAAACTATAAAAATAGCAACAGTAGCCTACTAAAAATGTATTAAAATTAAAATATAAAAAATAAAAGCTAATTTAAAATATTAATAAAAACTATAATAGTACATAAATAATACTAAAATAACTGCTACTAAAATGATTCCCTGTGATTTCTAGGAAAACACACAAATAATGTATACACTAAATAACTAAAATTTAAATAAAATAAAATCTCTTCTGTTGATGAAACCAAGGTCAAGTAAGCAAGTGGGAAATTTTATAAAATAATAATAATAAAAAAAACACATCCACCTCTGGAACTTATTTTTTTCCTTTCCTGCTGATGAAACCAAAGTCAAGTGAGCAGGGAAAAATAAATATTAAATCAATAATATCATAGCTTATTTTTTCACAAACCAATCAAAACAGTGATAAGATCCCACCCTTCATTACATGCCACTGAATATTTTATTTCATTACTGAGACGTTATGAATACTTTTTTTTCTTTATAATAACAACATGCATTAATGAATCATGCACAAGACGACCATAAACATGTATTAGGAAAGTAAATAGTCATTATATTACTGCAAATACTTTGAAGTAGCAGCTCTATGGCAGCCATAATAAATGCATATATACAGTATACATTTGATGTATACAAAGCAACCCTCCCACCGGCAAAGGCGCAGTATAAGTGTCTAAAACTTTGCTTTTTTGCACCTAACACGCCTTTCATTTTTACATGCAGGTAAGTATCCGTGCAGCAGTGGGAGTTACTTTATCTCACAAAACAACAGACAAACTGAACGTTCCTCCAGGTAATAGACTCACAGCCAACACCACGGTCAGAACCGCCCTGCTCAGACGACTCCATGCCTTTTTAATCTTATCTTGTTAATATTTTAGAAAAAGCTTACAGGCATATGAATCAATTAATTATCGCTTGTATGCGGCTCATGAATAGTGCACATGGTCTGTGCCAAATACACGTGTCAATCATAGCTCAGCAACAGCTGGGTAATTACCGCCGTCCACATCTAAAGAAGGCTGCAACGCCACACTCAAAGAGTGTTGTTGCTCCAGGCTTCCAAATTACAGATTACATGGACCTGGATGAACTTAATTTGACTTTGATCTTAATTTTTCTAATGAAAGAAAAAGAAAACATTAAATTAAAAGTTCTCCGGGCCTCCTCCATGTCGGAGGAGTTGTGTGTTTCTCAAGACGGCTAAGCAGGAGGGAAAAATCAGTCTAGTGGAACATAAAGCCAATAAAAAGACGATTACGACAATATATGCCGTTGTGTGTAAGTTTATAGTGTTTGTTAAGGAAAAATGCTATGCTAAAATGCTAAGCGTGCCATGTGATGCTAAAGGCTACTATCGATAATATATGTTCTTCTTCCTATGAAAATATTTCACAGAAGATTAGAAAAATAAGCTTTCTACACTGAATTATGTTTTTAACTACATTTGTGAGAAACTGTGTAACTAATGCTAAGCTAAATGCTAAATATAACCCTTACATGCACCTGTTGTGGTGAGAAATCGAGGTCCCCCAGGAATCGGTTCTCCTTTAGGACCCCGAGTGATCCCATTGGTTCAACAGACTTTTAATGGGTAGTATTTTAAGTGCCTGATTACAATTCCTGCAAAATCACGTTATGATTTATATAATTTAAAATGTGTTATAATGACCATTTAATGTCTTTCAAATGACATGGTTCATATACTAGTATATAACTGAAGCTATACGTTGTGAAATCAAGCATTTCTCGTTCTTACTGTTTTTTTAGTTAGCTTATGTACTAGCATAGCATACATCTACCTGATTAGCCTGCTAGCTTAACTTTTATTATATTAGGTATGTTTGTTTGCTTCCGATATAGTTCCAAATTACATGTTTCAAATTAATGATGTTTGACTGGTACTTAGCATGACAATTAATTTCATAAATGCATTGATTTATTATAGTATTATTATATACTATACCATAGTGTAAAATTAATATTCAAACTTCAAACAATCCTTATTCTTGTATAAAAAGATACATTGTTAGGCATGGTTTTGTTTCCAGTTTATTTTACTATGCAATACATGGGTATTCATTTTTATATTTCAATAATGTTTTTTGTGCACTTAATAAACATCCTACAATAGTTAAATAGGTTATAATTAGATTTAAATAGGTTATAATTATAATTATAATAGACATTGAGATAATCAACTTTTGACCTGATTCCTCGGGGGGGGGGGGGGGTTCTCATGACACCAACACTAAATGAAATTATATTTCATTATGGTTTTTAAGGTGCTTAAAAACCTCTGGTAACACTTAAGTATGGGGAACACATATTCACTTTTATGACTTTTGCCTCAAACTAATTTACTGCTTATTAATAGTTAGTAAGGTAGTTTTTGTAGCGTTTAAATTTAGGTATTGGATAGGATTAAGCGATGTAGAATATGGTCATGCAGAATAAGGCATTAATATGTGCTTTATAAGTACTAATAATCAGCCAGTAACATGCATGCTAATAAGCAACTAGTTAATAGCGAGAATTGAACCCTAAAATAAAGTGTTACCAAACATCTTAACCCAGAAGCTGGTTTAGCTAGTATAAAAGCTAATCTTCTAGTCTGACCAACTAACAAGTGGCTAAAACAGAGGAGCCTGGACAACTTGAGCCTGGCTGTCTAGCTAACTACCTTAGGTTGATTTTAAGCTGCTGTTTCAGCCTGGCACAGTGAATTCCCAACTATATTGTCCCTTGACAAGTCCAAAGGCCACAAAATCTGTTCAGGTACAATCACATACTGAGCACACAAAAGCAGCTCCTGTCAGGCTAAACATGCACCGGGTTGCTTTGTGTTTACAGCTCCTGCTAAGTTCACTAAGCAAGAATAAAAAAAAGCGAGATGAAATCCTTGTTGCGAGTATTTCGCCATGTTTGTTTGTCCACAGAAATCTGGCTCAGGAGGGAGGTTTGAGCACAGCAGGTCCTGAGACTCTGCTCGTCCTGATAAGTGTTTCTGTCTCAGATGAGGCGCGTTTCTACCTAACCACACGCTCTCTGTTCCAACTCCCAAATATGCACGGTGGAACCAATTGATTTCTGCTTCACAGAAATATGAAGGCAAACCAGAAGAAACTACAATTTGTGTAGCAGCACTACAGTGAATTCTAACCAAATTTGCAGAGCATAACAAGAGAGGCCGGTTTCAAACACGCACTATTTTCTATTTTAATGAATGCATTGCTTTATGCAATGCTGTGCTTTAATATGCAGAATTTAAGTGAAAAACACTTGTAAATCTAACATAACAACAAGCAAAGAGTGCGTATTAAATTCAGAAATCTCACACTGGGCCTTTCGATCTCAAGACTTGAAAGATCCCGTCATCTTTAATGCCTGTTCTACGTGTCACTGGACCATGATATCGAGGCCATGAGAGTCACATGAGGAGGGCAGGGGTGGGATCAAAACCCCTTCACATTTTCTGTGCAACATCTGCATTAGTGAGCAACCTGCACTTCAAAAAGCTGTCACCTGGATCTCAAGGAGATAGCGAAGAGCCAGGTAGACAGAGTGCAGACAAGGTCAAGGTTTCTCAGCAAAGTCCTCCTGTTCAAAAACACCAAGAGAAAGCAAGCAACGCTTCGTCCACCTCCTGCAACACCCCTGTACTCTACCGCCCTTCCTTTCCTCTCCGGGAAATCTATAACATTTATTATTTACACATGCGCAGAGACAAAGAAACAGGTAGATGAAAAAATGAAAAGAAAGTAGTTAAATAATTGAATGCTAGGCACCTTTAAAAAAAGGGAGAATCTGGGTAAAAAAGAAAAGTAGGTCAGAAAAAAAATAACATCAAAAAGAAAAACTCGCAACAAAGTAATATATACTGCAAGTATGCTCATGCAATGTTCAAAACGTATCATTCCGAACAAGTGCACATCATTTCAACACCAGCTGCCCTCAACATCTCCACTTAAAAAAAGGGTTATTACAAGAAAAACAACAACTTGGAATACATACGCAACTCACGTGATTTTCTAATCTCATTCCCAGGTTATTCCGACTATACAGTACTTTTTCATGTCTCCATCATTCTATGTCCTGATATACTATAGTTTATTTAACACAATACCACAATTAAATGAACATGTGGGTGATTAAAATGAAATAAAATGCTGCAGATTTTGTCATGCTCCTGCGTTTTATGCTGTACTTCTTGTATGAAAAACTGCTATTTTATTATTAAATATTCCAGATAGGAACACTGATTTAATTGATAATCAAATTGAAGAGATTTTCAGTGTCCAATTATCCATCATGTTAGTTTTTTGTAAAAACACTAACAAACTGATTGAAACTAAGTGACATCATACACCAGGAAGTGATATCACTTTTGTAAGGAAAACACCGGCACGTACATCAGTAAGTATTATCAACGCATTCGATGAAGCTTTGTGTTACTAGTTTGTGTGGTTTGTGTCAATGTAAAGGTACTGCATAAAAAGAACAATCATCTCTCGCATGCACCTATAAATAAAAGCTGCAATGAAAAACATTGCAGGAGTGACCTGAACTCTGTTGTGGCTGGCTAATGTAATAAATGCAGTCATCACAAATCAATACAAATGTACTTAACAAACTGTTTTAAAGTTGCTGACATTTCCAGCTAATGTGATCCGTATTCAGGCCTATTAGCACGTTAGGCCAGCACAAGAGTGCGCTGTTAGCACCACGCTGGTATTGTGCCGTGTCCATTTGGCTAATGCTAACGCTGCCTCCTCAGACAGGGGTTAAGTGACTGAGTCTGGTACACAGCTGGGAGGGTTATAAAGCAGCCTGCAAAATACTCACACAGCCCTCAACCTGGTTAACAGCACAGCAGCAACATTCACATGCAGAAAAATGAATCATGATCTGTCCGAATGAAGAGTGAGTCTACGTCTACATACAGTTCAGTATGCACTATATGCTTCCAGACTCTGAACACATTCATACCTGGGAGAAAAACGGCACTTTATTCTACACATTATTTCTACAAATGTCAACATGACGTGGAATATGGATTTAACTTACATAATGTGATGTAGTTCTAAGTGAAGCTCATAAAATTTGGTGGGAAAAAATTCATTAGAATTATTGAAATAATTATTGGGCTATGATATTAACAATCATATCTTTTACGGAACTGTAACTAATACATTTATTTCTTTATTATTAAGTAATCATTTATTTATTTAGGGTTTTGACTGGTGAGAAATAAAAAATAATAATGCATAACAAATAATATAAATATAAAGGATGGATGGATGGATGGATGGATGGATGGATGGATGGATGGATGGATGGATGGATGGATGGATGGATGGATGGATGGATGGATGGATGGATGGATGGATGGATGGATGGATGGATGGATGGATGGATGGATGGATGGATGGATGGATGGATGGATGGATGGATGGATGGAT
Organism: Rhinogobio ventralis; assembly: GCA_039654625.1. Lineage (NCBI taxonomy): Eukaryota > Metazoa > Chordata > Actinopteri > Cypriniformes > Gobionidae > Rhinogobio > Rhinogobio ventralis. The sequence goes on along the minus strand of CM077202.1, from coordinate 11,380,534 downwards.
GGATCAACCCTACTATATAGTTGGTGAAAAACAGTATGTGATCAAAGAAGTATGTCCGAATTCACAGTACTCATAAAAGAGTAGGCAAGAATGTACCCAGATGACCTACTACTTCCAGAGAGAGATTCTGAAGTGTGCATACGATGGACACTTAACTATCCCATGAGGCCAGGGGAGAGGATTTGTGAATTACAGTGAAACGACACAACTGATGCTGATACGTCACATGATAATGACAGCATGGTGAATGTAGTACATCCTGATTACATTCATACTACACACATTCATACTATATAGAGCATACTTTTTTAGAAGTCGTGACGTGATTCGTTTTTCAAAATAAGTAGCTTCCTACTCAGGAGAGTATGTGATTTCGGACGCAGCCACAGACTTACATTAAAGGAGGAAAAATGGTGGGCTTATTTGAGTTTAGCCAGTAAATAACCATCCATAATAACCTAGTAATGCCCCAGCAACCACATAGCAATGTGCTAAAGACCACTTAGAACATATTAGCAACCGGATACTGATTCACAAGCATCTTTACATTTTCTTGTAAAAATGTAAAAACTTTCCCTGCATGCACAGCCTTAGCTACATCAGTAGAAAGAGAAGTAATTGTAGAGTGGTTAAAGTTATATTATGAAATTTAATTCAGAATAACGTGCACTGATGATAAATAGTGCTAAAAAACCCAACTAAGGATATATTTAAAGAAATTAATATAGGGTCAAATTTCATGTTGTTTCTTTCAACTATTCTTCTCAGACCCTCTAAATCCCTCAACCTTTAGTACGCTTGCACTATAAAACACCACACAAACCGCTTTGGACAGCATCATCACACAAATACTTCAACTGACCGTGTTATATCCACTTCTAGACACAATAAGCAGGTACTTTTACTTCCCCTCGGTTACAACAGACAGGTCTTCAGACCTGTGCAGCAGGAACAGACATCGCTCTGTCATGTATTTAAGCCGGAGCTTCGGCGGCTGGGGCCAACAGAAAGGCAGAAGCTGAAATGTTTGCATCTCACCTGAAGTATGGAAGTTTCCAGCTGCATAAATAAAATCCCCATGGCAACTAAATGTGGCTGGAGATAAGAGAGAGGAGGAGGATTTATGCCTTTTCTGAGCTGTCATGCCCTACAGATCTTCCTCAGGCAAAGCAGGCCACCTGCCACACATTATATTAACCAGCGGTCCACAGGACTTTCTCTCTCTCTCTAATGGATAGCTTCATTTATGCCCCGGACAACAGGAACTTTCTGCTGCTGGTCAGGATTGAAACCAAGCACTAAAACGACAGGATTTACTTGTTTTTTATATACGTAAAACAGAGCTTAACTGTCAAAACAGAGGAAATTAAAGCAACAGGAGGATCTACCACTAAAGACTAGCACTAGTACAGCTTATTAGTGGTATTTCAATGATATGTCAAATAGTGCTTATTCAGTCTTTACTTCATAATCAATAAAATGGAAAACAAAACTGCTTACATCTTAAAAAAAGGAACCTGTATGTACGTCACACTTTAGTTTAGGGTCCAATTCTCACTACTAACTAACTATCAACTAAGACTTTTGCCACAATAAACTCCTAATTACTGCTTATTAATAGTTAGTAAGGTAGTTGTTAAAGTCTTGAAGTTTTTTGGCTTTTAGTATGAATATGTTATCTATAACATTGCTCCAAAACAATGACAAAATCCACATTTAGAAGATATAAGCATTCAAAACTTATAGTCTCTCACTTCTGCCATTATGGATCAGGGATTTTGATGACATCATTCAGCACTTCAGCATCTCATCAGATTTTCTGTCCAAGCAAATGCTAGAATTTGAAGCGCCCCGCCCCCTACATTATAAATAGACGCTAAAGCTGCAGCTAAAATCATTTGTTCACTATTTTCTATATGGTGAATGGCACGTAGTGCACTATAGAGGGGATACGGAATGATTCAGAAAGTATGCTTTCCATTGGGGCGAATGATTTCACGTTAGTGTTGTGAGAACCGCCACAGCCCGAAAACAGTCTGCACCGGTCCAGAGACACGATAGCACAGAATGGATCATAGATGCAGACCACAAGACAAATCGGACCCATTTGAATTCTGCACAGAATGCTGTATTTTTAAGTGATATGGAGGAGATTAGGAGGAGAAACGGTTAAAGACTAGGAGAAAACTGCGACGGCTTTACCGAGCTCAACGGCTCTGGCTGAGCTGTGATATAAATGAAACGCTAAAGGGGAGGAGCTGTTCAATATGTCCCACCCTGTCTTCTTGTTTCAGTGAAAATTACGTCAATAACGCTGTGCATTACAAGTCACTTCAGTGGGCCTTTAAGTTTAGGAATCAGCTTAACACTTTCCAGTGTACATATTACTTATTCATATTCTGCATTCATCTAACTGTACTTAATATTTTATGTTGTACATCTTTTTAACATGCGAGTATACGAATGTGAATATGTGTATACGTATGCATATGCATGGTTATATTCAGTCACGTTTTTGCACTACTCTGAATGATTACTACTTTATTCTGCATCCTGGTTGAAAGTTAACTGCATTTCATTGGCTTTTTGTATTCGTACTTTGCTCAATGACAATAAATTGAATTAAAATAAAGGGATGCAGAACATGGTTATGCGATAGATGCTATTTTCACCAAGTGTAAATAGCAAATAGATTCTATTTACACTAGGTCAAAATAACATTTTCTTAGTGATAGATGATATTTACACCATATAAAAGTAGCAGTTCACATACTATTTGCACCTCAGTATTGTTGTACAGGATACAGTAGTAATATAGAGTGTAAATTATTATATTTATTTAAATTATTAAATGGATGCCGCCTTAAAGGCACACCACACCTACCCAATAAATGCTTTTATTATTATTAAACATTTCGTTAGGCACTTTATTTCCACATTTAGAACATTTTCTTAATTTTTATTCAATGTAAATGCCTTTCTGATGTGATTTGTGATGAGAAAAAAGAGAAGAGCAAGCTCTGCAAAAGGCGGATTCGAACCCGTGTTGATCGCGTCAAAACAATGACCCATTAGCATACACTTTACTGATTGTGCCACTGAAGACGTTGAATTACCAGCGTTTTTTTAAAATGTTGTTTGGTACAGCAAGGCTTTGTTAGGCGGAGCCAACAAAGCACGCTATTTGCACTTGGTGTGAATAGACACTCCGTATTTTTATATGCTGATGACCCAAATATGACACAACAAACCAATTTCCTGTTATCAAACAAAGGCTGATATGCACAGGACGTCTGTCTGACCCATTTCATCCATCAAATGTCACTCGGTAAATAACTACAGCTTTATCAGACCATGATATTTTTTGTTGACTTGAGCAATCAAAAAGTGTCATATTTGATGCAACTTATTTTTTTTTGATAAACAGCCTCATTTATCTCACTTATTAGCAAATTCTGTATAACAGCCAGCAAGCTATTAAAGAGCCGTGCATGGGGACTGTTAATGGAGGCTCATTCAGATGCACTAGCTTTAATTGTGTCCTAAAACACAGCTGAAAATGTATTTATACAAACCCGCATTTGACAGTTTTAGCCGTTATGTTGAATCGCTTAAGGAAGGTTCTTTAAAAAAAAAAATTTCTATTGATAACTGGTTGGTCAAACTTATACCTAACTGCAAAATAATGTTATTATTTGAATGTCAGCACAAAGCTAAAGTGTGGCATATGCCACCGTCCCGACAGCATTACAAAACATGCACATTATGGGACGAAGAGAGAATGATTTAGGAACGTTAAAAAGCATTACTTGAAGGAAAAAAACCGAGCAATTAATTTAATGTCAGATGCAATAGAACAGCCATCTGTTTATGAATCTCTCATCTCTTACAATTCACTAGCATACAGATGACCTCAAAGCTATCAGACTTCGACTGAAAGCCACTAAACTCTGATTTAACATTCATTGGGTTTTTAAAGTCAACATGAATGACCCTATTTAGTTTCTTTAACATTAGAATCTTTCATTACACTGTGTCTACACTGCACGCAACAAAGCAAACACAGCAAATCCATTTTTCCTTTGTGTCAGAAGTAGCGCGATTGCTTGAAGTATGTCAGAAATAGGACGGGGCATCAGTTTACTGTCGGGAATTTGTCGTGTCACTTTGCGTCATGCCACATCCAGTGTAGATAACATCACTGACTTCAATGGCTTTTATTTGCTTTTGTCACGTCGAGTCTCCTACTAATGCATATGCATTAAGGTCAGCGGATAAAATAACTGAAGCCCCGTTCGCAACGCATTTTCAAAGGAGAGCTGGCGACTTCCGGCGAAACAAGCGACAGTGACAAGCGAATGTAGGTGTCAATCGACGCGAGTCACATTGCAAAAGTTCAGAAAAGTTTTACTTTATGCAAATGAGCAGTGAATTTTGCAGTGATCAATCTTTAATCTGTTTAATGATTTAATGCACTGAGCACTGGTGTAGTTTATATCACAACACTCTCCAACAGCAGAATACTTTTAATTCTTTTAAGTCTAATTCCCAGTCACATTAGAATAATATCTTAGTTTTATGTATCATTTGTGATAGCATCTTCTAAAAATATAAGACAAGCGAAGAAGAAGCAGAAACAAGCGATAGAAGCATTGCTTACGCACATGTAAGGTAACGCAATCATCAAACATTAAACAGCATGTAAGTCAAAACTGCCTAATGTTACAGAATGAAACCTACAAAGAGGTATAGGACTGTGAATCTTTGGGGATATTGATGAACTCGATCTGGATGTAGTTTTTCCCTGCGTCCCAATGTGCATACTATCCACCCTACCTGCCCTAAATAGAATTGAAAACGACTAATGTCACATACTGTTTAGGATGGATAGTATGCACATTGGGACGCAGGCTTTGACCAAAACGCAGTTTACTTGTTTTTGTTTAAAATGTTGCTTTATGAAACTTCCCCACATTCAAATGTTGATAATAAAAGAATACATGAAGCTAGAATAAAATGTTTTGTTTTGTTTTGTTTTAAAGCAGAGGATTTGTTCTTTCTTCAAAAACGCTGGCGAAGAAAGAGTTAATGTCAACAGCAATAATAGCAAATAGCAATGAATTTGAAAAAGCAACATTACCACTGGGAAATGTTGAGATGCTCTTGAGAGTGATCTTGACCTTCAACCTCCATGTCCCGGTCAACATCTCGTTTTTCAGCAGGTAAAAGGCTCAAATACAGTAAATATGATTCATGGGATCATCTGCAGCAAACTCGCTAAAATTATCTCTATTCTAGTATAACATCAGCCCCTTTTTTACAATCCAATGAATTCCAAAATAAAATAAAAGCAAAGTTTAACTAAAAAAATATATAAATCACAAAATGCAAGTAAAATGGGTTGTTGACTTTAAGAACAAAAACATGTATTACTCTACAAAACTAGGAAATCCCTTCTGGCAATGAAAGAGTTGCTTCAGATGATTAGAAGACTTCACACACCGAGCCAATGCATCTAAATCTTTGGCATTCACACTCTTTAACTCTGTCTGACGTTTTACCAGAGCTATTCCAATGCTCTGCTCCAAATGTTTAGTTGAATCCAATCCTAGTTTAGTTCAATGAGGTGTTTAAGGAGAAACAGGGCTAGATGGAATATATAATGTGCACGTGTATGTACATGTAATGAATGTGCATGGCTCAATCGCTGTGCATGTCTTGCTGTTTATGGGGCCAAAGGTTCCAATAAGCCTTGATAGAGGAGAGCTGGTATCTCTGTGAGCGCTGGACTCAGTAACGAGGAGAGACAGGTGTGCGGCAGACCCTTGGCCCCGCTGTGGCCCCTCACCAGCCCCATGCTGGGAAGAGAGGTGGCCATCCCTCTACACACAGCCATTTATCTCAATTTCAGTCTGCTCGGCGTTCCCGGATCAAACAGCACTTAAACTAAATAACCCTGCTGGAATTTACCCGCAGACTCATCAACCTGAGATACATAAGCACATCTCACAGTGACCAAACCAGACAGCCACTGCATCGGTTATACACCATCACTTAAGACTAAAGTGTCTCATTAAAATAAAACTATATATTATATATATATATATATATATATATATAATGCAGGCAAGTTAACATTATATTAGCACGTCAGCATAAGTGTGAAAAGTTAATTTTCTTCAGTGAAGGTGGAAATAAGAACATGTGAGCTATATTATTAAGTTACTATCACCTCAAAACATACCATGCACTTGCTAAAACATTCACAACATAAAGCTCCACCCAGACCATATATGGAAATTAATCTGCAAAAACAGCTCATTTAGAAATCAACATGACTTCACAACTGCCTTGACATATGACCAATGACATTTACTTGACTGTTCAAGAGTTGATCAGTATGTTGGTCAAGTATGCATTAAATTGATCAAAAGTAGAGTAAGACAGTACAGACTTAGAAATCTTTTGCAACATAATAAATATTATATTTCAAGTAAATGCTGTTGTTTAGATTTTCTCTTTATTAAAGAATCCTGAATTTTTTTTAATCTGACTGGAGTAATGATGCTAAAATTTAGCTTTGATCAAAGGAATTAATTATGGAACGACAGTGTTAAATATGCCAGCACATACTAGTTAGATAATCATAAAGGAGGTCATTTACATACAGATACCACAATAGTCTGTCGTGTCAAGCTCGAAAAAGAATCTTAAAAGCACAATAAAAGTAGTCCAAATGACTCATGTCTTTTATATTCCAAGTCTCCTAAGCCAAACAATTGCTTCGAGTGAGGACCAAACTTGTATTTCAGCTAAATGTATTTCACGAGTTCACACTTGCATATAATTTATAGAGAGTAAATTTAAATGCGTACTTGGCGTGCTGACCGCGGGGAGGGCTTCGAGCTTGGAATTTGGCCCGAACCCTGAGTACCTACATTAAGGGATGTAGAATATGGTCATGCAGAATAAGGCATTAATATGTGCTTTATAATTACTAATAAACAGCCAATATTCTAGTAATATGCATGCTAATAAGACATGGTCACTATTGCAGCATCCCAAAAAAATTACTTTTGTGTTCCACATAAAAGAAAAGAAAAAGCATATGATTTTGGAACAACATGAGGGCGAGAGAATACATGTCTAAATTTAAATTTCTTATCCCTTTAATTCTAAAGGTCAATGAGTGGGAGGAAAATAGTCAAGAAAAACTACATTACGACCGTTTCTGGTGCAAGAAACCTTGACTAATATAATAAGTGGACTTCTGGGGTGAAAAAAATAAACGGCAACAAAAGCAGAATACGGTCCATTTAAATAATTTTCTGGCTTTTGAAGCATCCGCCTCTTTAATGGACAGCGAGGGCATCTAATGCCAGTATGTTGGCGTGGTGATGGTGTTGGCATTGTGCTTTTGTTCGCTGGAACGCTTTCAAAGAGGAATAAAAAGGTGAAAATCTATTTAGTGGCTTTACGCCATACCTAAAGTGTCAAAGCGTGAACAGAATGCCGAGTGTGCAAGAAAAGAGACATAAAAATAGAGAAAGCGCTGATGACAGAGGCAGCAGATCTGGTGTTATGCGTACTGGCAGGTAGTGTATCAGAAGCCGAGGGTGGTTGTACTAATAGTTCTAAATACACCCCATGATGAGCTATTAGAAGAGGCTTTTTGTGAATGTGATAAATAAATCCTCTTTAGTCAGTGTGACAGTAATCCCAGAGCCCCTGTGCCTCCGTTCCTTACCAATCCATCAAGCGGCGCCTGCATATAATCAGCACGCCATATTTCTCAAATGCGTTTCCGTACGCTACAAAGATTTCCCAAACACGTATCTCTGGAAACTTCCAGCCTGCCCTGGTCTCGGAGGAATACGTCAAACTCCACTTCCCACGATGCCTTGTTTCATCTTCACAGGTTCAAAATCAGCATCCGGCACAATAAAGAACACTTCTGGAAAGGGGCATCGTTTATCAGAGCTACTGTATAAGCAATACGGTTCGTCTTACTAAGCCTATTACATATTGGATTTCTGTTGCTGTGGCATAATTTATTTGAGCTGCCGCGGCTCAGAAGCAATAATACTTGTTTTTGATCAATTAAGAATGTCATTGTGAAGGAGAAATACTCGCTTGGGGTTTCTCACTGAATTAAAAAAATAACAAAGAGTAACTCTACCTCAAACGAGCAAGAAGAAAACATACATCCATGAGGAAAAAACATTATATTGTATATTTCTATTTCTTGGCTGAAAAAATGAGAGAAGTGGACCCTTTACCAAATTTGACAATGGTAACTACAGTTTCTGCCCAAAGACGTAACAATAACTCTCTTTCATGAAGATTATGAAAGTCAAACATTACATTCAAAGATGAATTGTTTGTAAAAGTCTGAAATTACTATTTTTGACATCACATGAATGCAGCACAACTTTTAGAGGAGTAACAACACCTATAATAGTAACTATGGTATTCTGCTAACCATGGTAAAAAAAAAGACTGTAAGGTGGACAGTGTTATAAAAAAAATGTGGGAGAATGCTATAAAACACAGCATCTTCATCATCTGTATCATCTATACTGTACAGTACAAATGGTATGTGTCTGTGTCAATGTGTGGAGTGCTGTTGAAATGTCTGGTGTGCAGATGATCTGTGATTTCTATTGTCTCCGGTTGGCCTGAGAGATGTGGTAGAAGGGATGGATTACCATGGTGATGAGGTATGTTGTTGCCCTCCAAGGTGGAGTGTCTTGGGCCTAGTGGCGGAGCAGGAGCTTGCATTAGCAGACCTCTCCCAGTATGGCTCGCTGTGGAGAAACGTGGAAAAGCTCTTAACGGCCGTAATGCACGAGACATCAGCACCCAGAATGACCCAGAATTCACAAAAAAATTATGTACAACTTTGATGAGTCAAACATTTTAAAAACAATTACATACATTTGATAAACTGATCAATAATGAGGTAAACTGACTCAGACAGACAGACAGATATACAGATAGATAGATAGATAGATACATAGGAGTATGAGAGGTGTGTGAGACAGAAAGCAGATTATGAAATTATGAATTCTTGAATCTGAAAAAAATGTTAGTATGAGCCATGTGCAAATCAAATTCATTACTAATTTTCTTTTGATGTTTATGACGCTAGTAACCCGAATGAGAATTATTTACACCACAAAGCATATTCTGTTCATTTTTAAAGACAAAAAGCAGCGTATAAACTCACATATTGATAATTGTGTTGCATTACGTGCTTTACCTCGTCCTTATTGAATCATTGCCAGCCTCTAGAATGTTTATTGACTGATGTTAAACATGTATTTTTCAAAACAGTAGTTTAAGATTAACAAATTTTCCGGGTTATTGATTCGGGGCAATACGATTGGCTCGTCTCCGGTGCGATGCGCTACAGATAACGGGTGGCTTTCTAATTGCTCGGCATAAACGGCCTTGTTCACGCATTTATCTGCGGCACTCAAATGCTAAAGAGCTTTTATTTGTTAAGGGCTCTTCATGATCCCTGTTAAACACTGGAGGTTGCTGCAGGATGAATGGGGAGGAATTGAAAGGCGAGGCTTTAGCGGTAAAGGATTGATATCAGACGGGGTGAACGCGGGCGAGTCCCTCTCTCTATCTCCTCTAGATTGATGCCTTGCAATTTACAAACTTCTACGGGCCACAATTCATTTAGCACAATAAATTCCCTGCAGGTATGGAGAGTGTCGCCATTCTACCACCAACTGAATGAAAACACCTACACACGCAACGCTCCAACACACACACACACACACACACACACACACTCACCTACACATAAAGCACTGTGTCTCCACGGCCCAATGTAGGCCCATTTTGATTTTGTTTCATGGCCGTAAAAGGCACTGTATATTGCAGACAGCGGTGGAAGATTTGGTCCATTTTTCAAAGCTGACTATATTACCCTTACACCATGCATTCTCTTAAAAAAAAAAAAGACCTTTTTTCCCCACATGTTGGGAAAACTAATCCCCATCTGGTGCATTGTACTCTATAAAATGCTCCGACGTGGCCTTTCCATGATTTCCAGGGAATCGGCGATATGATTGAAAATGTGTCAGTTTTGTAAGCAGGCCTGCTCCGGGTGCACGTACAAAACAGCACAGCTGACCCTGACGCCTCTCTGATCGCGTCAGACTTCCTGTGGACGCTAAATCCTGGTCCTATGTGACTCCTTGACAATCCTACAAGCTGGAGAGAGATATGAACGTATGCTGGATAATGTTCTACTGCTGCTTTGGCACAATAATTGCAGAACAATTTTTTCCCCATAATTATTAATTTCTTGATTTCAATGGCATTTTAGGAGATGGCCCGATAGGTACAATTTGGAAAAGAACTCTAAATATAATGGAATGCTCATTGTGTGAAACTGGAAAACAGTGAAAAGCTATTTATCTGACACACACAATTAAAAAAAGTGCACCAAGAACATGCATCCAAATCTAGTCTGGAACAGTGGTTAGCATGCTAGCAAACAGAAAAAGCAGAAAAAGAAAATGTATTGGACATTTTTAGTATCAGTTGTATAATATGATCTGACATATCATTTTAAAGATGTATTTAGATAAATAATAATACAATGAAGTGATTTTGTTGGATCAGGCACTTTGCGCAATGCCAGCCTGAAGGCTAAAACCCTGTTATACTTCAAGCTAAATCGAAGAATGAACTGGTGTGGCATAATTTCGAACAAAATCACACGTTTGTGCGTCTGTCAACTTCGTTTTTTCCGGTGTGTTCCGCACCGGGTTCTAGTCGAACGCCGTGTGGGGTATTCAACATATAGAATCGGTGTCGGGCCCTCGGTGAGAGAGAGAACTTTGATTGGCTGTTCAGTTTAGCGAACAAGTCAGTGCATGAGAAAAAGAGCAAAAGTGATGAAAACAAGCAATAACGGAACAGACAGAAGGCTGTTATAATATTACATCATCTTACCTGAGCAACACTGCGCAAATATTTTCATAATAACATGAGCAGAGTGGAATAAAGAATGTGATCAGCGTGATTAAATGGTAATCAAGTGCTGCTTTGTTTATGGTTTGTATACCTGCAGTCTTAGTTTTACTTTCCCTTTTTGAATGACAAATATATCTGCTTAAAATGACAATTATCTCCTTTACACGCAGGTGTAGAAAGTGCGTGCTAGTTGACAGTCGCCTGTAGTTGTTTCGCGTGTGCAAGTATCGTTTTTTTCCCCCCGACGCAGGCGACTCGAGGTGACAACACAGTCGGCTTTCATCAGCGCTACTTCTTTGGTGTCAGTTCGGTGTGTCCCTACCTTAAGACCAAAGTTCCAACTACTTTTTACCCCTAAGTGAAGAACGAAAAATTACTTTTCTGGGAGTATATCAGGGCCTTAATTCACACTCACAACAAATGGCAACAAACATCAAATTCTAGACATACCAGTGTTGTTAATTGAAATATAGCTGAAATAAACTAAAGCTCGGTACACACTATACGAATTTGGCCACGATTTGGCTGTCTGAGACACATTTTGCAAATCCTAAAAGATTCCTCTGATCCTAGACTAAAATCTGAAGTCTTTGATCGTTAGTTTGACATGTTCGCCAACAGCCGATTAATGACCGTTGCGGTCAAATTTGACAAAATTCTGGCAGTGTCAGAAGTTTTGACTCACAGTCCTACAGTCTGACTTCTCGTAAAATTCATGACAAAAATGAACGTTACAGATTTCTTTGTAGCCACCATTTCAGTCCCGCATGTACTGCAGCTCGATTGATGATGTAAAACTCCGGGAGTTTTCTTGTGTGCATCTTGTTTTTAACACGTCTTGACTGTCGTAGATTCTTACAGAGATCTTACAGCGTGACATGGCTTACAGCGAGGATCATGTTCGTACAGTCTGACAAGCAACAATCATAAAGGACTACTTGAATCGTACAGTGTGCGCCCGGCTTTAGAGTGTGTTCCACCCGGTCCCAAACTATGATGGGCAACATCACAACTATGATGATAAAAAAAACAGGTATGCTTGAGCATTCTGTCCTTTTTACATGTCTTTGGTCCATGTTGTGTTCATGTTTCATTCGAACCACACCAGAGTTGAAAAGATGGGTCTTGTTCCGCTTGTTTGGTGCGCACCAGGGTTCGGATGGCAGCGTTCACACTTATTCAAATTAACCGCACTAACAGAGCAATCACTTTTGTTAATTTTAATCAAACCAAACAAGCCAAGTGTGAACACTTGAAGTTGAAGTACTAAAATGGTCTAAACAAAAAGTACTAAATTTGGTGACTCTAATATCATCTCTATTACGATTACATGACTTTGCAGTGTTGTGTCGTCATAAAAGTTTATCTTTTTCATGCATTTCAAAACCTGTTTAATTGATTGGGAACTTTTTACTTGTTTAAATAGTTAGGCTAGTATTCGTTGTTGCTGTGAAGTCGACCTTATTTTCAGCAAAAATAATTATATTTTACTTTACATATTTTGAAAAAAAATCAATACAATTTCACGATATAACACTTTAGTTTAGGGTCCAATTCTCACTATTAACTAGTTGCTTATTAGCATATTACCAGGATATTGGCTGTTTATTAGTAATTATGAAGCATATATTAATGCCTTATTCTGCATGACCATATTCTACATCCCTTAATCCTACCCAATACCTAAACTCCTTACTAACTATTAATATAAGCAGTAATTAGAAGTTTATTGAGGAAAAAGTCGTAGTTAATAGTTAGTTAATAGTGAGAATTGGACCCTAAACTAAAGTGTGACATGTTCTCCTTCTGGTTTGACCCAGACGCACATAAAGTCAACAGCACAAGTGATGTAATACAGGCCTCAGAGAGTTGAAGATCTGCTCTGTGGGTGAGCTGTAGCATCTGAGGATTATTTTTCAACAGGATGGAACCATGTCAGAACAGAGTGGCTCGTGCCAAAGGGCTGGCAGACAGAGAAAGCAAGGTTGGGGGAGACAACGAGTAGAGCAGAGATGAGGAGAGGTGTTGAGGGAAAGGATATCCGTCTCTGGTTTTCCGGCAGTGTTCACATCATTGTTTTACTAAAAAAATACAAACACACACACACACACACACACACACAAAGAAGGCCAGTACGGAGGTACTGCAGACCCGTGCTGTATCACAGAGACCTTCAATCCTCACAAAATGAGGAGTGTGTCAATCAAACACAGGAACACTCCACACACCTGTCATAACCCTGCAAAATAACACCATATTTTCCCTCAGCTGTGTAAACGGAAGAATCCGGAGAGATTTAGAAGAGACAGAAGGCAGAATATGATGAGAAATCAAACCTCATCCTGAGAGAAAAAAATATAATACTGAGAACTCTAGACACATCCTATACATCAAAAATACTGAAACTCCACTGGATGAACAAAAGGTAAGGGCGCTTTGGTAGTTAAACCACTGTTGCAAAGAGTAAAAAACTAAAGTGAACATCACTGTCTCTTTTTGCTAAATTGTACTCCTGAGTAGTTTTCCACTGTAACTGATGATGGTCTGAGATACAGTTCATGTGGACTGGAGTACGGTTTGCAGTGGGCATGAAATCAATCTGATCTAAACGGCAGAAGTCATAGTTTTCATCCTTTGATAGAATGTCCTGTGGTGAAAATCAAGTTTTTAATGTTGCTTCTACTCTGTTTCCTACCGTCACAAAAATGTAACCAATCCTGTCAACATGGAGGCGGGGCTTTTCTCCAAGGATTTTCTATGGTGTTCAAAGCATTTCTAAGGATGCTGATTTTTAGAAGGCAGCTGTCTGACTCTGAGATGGCGAACGGGAACAAGGTTTGTGTAACATTGGCAACACATTATTAGCTGTTTGATAACATAGTCGAGCCAAAGGCTAATCATATCAATTTATCGTTAAGTGTCAGATGTTGTAGAGGGCATTACATATTACACGTTACATAAAACTCATTACGATTCTGATACATCGACAAGCCTATAATTTGCTCTTCTTCTGAAACGGTTTCTGGTTCAAACATATATGGCTGAATTAAACCAATATTTCCACTTGCCAATGTGTAGCATTTTTGCTACAGCTGACCGAGTGGATCAGGAAATCTGAGCTGGAGTGATTGAGTGGAGGCGGGGACTCATTTGCATATTCATAGATTCACGTATAAGCAAGGGTTTAGAGTTACATTCAAGGCATAAAAAAAATTAATTATGTAATTTTGATGATCAAAGATTAGTTTTAAGGGATAAAATTATTTATATTAATACATAACCAATAATAGGGCTCCAAGAATAAATCGCAATTAACGTACTTAACGTTAATTAAAATCGTACTTAAACCGATTTGGCTTATTGCGATTATGAAATCTCAAAGTCTACGATTATTTTGAAGCACGGCTCTGTGATCAGTAGTAAATGCTGAAAGCACCTGAAGAGTTTGAGTCGCTTTTAACGTGCGTTTGAAAAAGCAACAGGCGCCAAACATCTTTTCAAACATGAGAAGCATTTATGAACCTCTTGTCCAACAAAAGACAACATTTAATAACATGTTTTTACTCCAATCTCACTTCATAATGTCAGTTAAGTGTTTGAAAAAATACATCCTTCTGTGAGATGATGTGGCTTCTTACACAGAATAAGGCACACAACATATTATTTCATTATTATTATTTCATAGTACTCTATACAGTGAGAAAGGCTATGTGGATTAGCATTGAAGTATAAATATACTTTATTATCATGAAAATACCTGAGAAGGCTTGAAGAACTCAAATAAACCATATATTGTCATAGTCGTGTTTTTATTAGTCATATTTGATCAATCAAAACATTTTAATCTTCTGTTTATTCAGCTACAGCGATATTAGGGATAGGGATTTCCTGGAATGACGTGCGTTATTGTACTTCTGCGCAGCATATTTGGAGTTTGTGAGCGCCCTCTGGCTTTCAGATGAAGCAGCATTTACTACTGATCACAGAGCCGTGCTTCACTGACAAGCTGCGCATTAAAAAGCATCCTTTGCCAAATCGCATGCCGTTTAATTTCGATTAATCATGCAGCCCTAGCCAATAACATGTCAAATTTTACTCCATTTTAGTGAAATGACAAATAATTTTACCAAATTTACACCACAAAAAATTGGCAATAATAGCAAATAAAACAGACTAATTATTATCCAAATATTTAAACATTAAAAAAATAAAGAATGCCTTTAAACTGTTATGTTGATAAATTTAAATTATAATTGTTTATCACTTGAAAAACGACCTCTAAGAAACATCTCCCATTTGGGTCAGGTGAACCCAAAACCAGGCAACTCACAACTAAAACTATTTAAAATCATTTTCAGTAACTAAAATAAAGCTGAAATAAAACAAACAAAAGAGAAACTTAACCTCAAAAAGTTAAAATTAAAATTTACTGAAGAAAACTGAAGTTTAAGTTGAAGTATTTAAAGTATTACTACAATTATTAAAACTGAAAAAAAAAAAAAAAGTTATATAGAAAAAAACTAATAAAAATAACAATTGACTAAATTGTCAAATTACTAAAATAAAAACAAAATATAAAAATAAAAGCTAATTCAAAATATGAATAATAATATAATAGCATATACATAATACTAAAATGATGCTGCAACAACACTAACTAGTTGATTTTGGAAATATGTATGTTGTATTGCTATTATTATAAACACTACTGCTTAAATTCACAGTGTGAAGTCCCAACGAGTCCTCAATGGCGTCAAGATGGACAAGCTTGCTAAGAATTGTCTTGCTTGTTTGAAAACACACATCTCAGACTACTACGGCCCCCTGGCATGTTTATTAGGCTGCAATATTGACTGCTGGATTGGGCGTAGGGGCCACCCCGTGTGATTTACGGGGGCTTTTATCGATGTCATCTGCTGGAGTGGGGTGAGTGACATTTACAGGTAAATTCTCCCATGCAAGAGTCCATTACAATAACGCACAACCCATCCGCGGTCCCCCTGGTTCCCCCGTGCACGTGCTGACCACAACCCAGCTACCATCACAGAGACAATAAATCTAGCACACAGGGGCCAATGGCTCTGACCGTAGAGTTAACCTTACGTTCATGGAGAAAAGGGCCAGATTAGTCAGTCTGGACAAGATGGGCATAAAACTGACACACAGCAAAAACCATAGAAAAGACAAGTTGTTTTGAACCTGAGGGGAACTAAACGGTTATATATTTAAACTGCTAAAATAAAAAAGAAATGCTATGAATGAAGGCTAAAATTTTACAGCAATTTGATCAAAGTGCCCCTATTATGCGATTTTAAAGGTTTTGTTTTGGAGGTCTCCTACAATAGGTTTACAAGCATCCAAGGTTATAATATACATTGCAGCATCACTGCTTTTCTTACAGTGTCTAAACATTTTGATAAAGGATTCGGTCTCTGCTCTCATTGGTCAGATGGTCCAGTCTGTTGTGATTGGTCTACCTCTTACAGCACGAGTTGGAAACGAAACAGCCATTATATATGATAGTCCTCATCTTCTATAGGTGCATGCAAAGTAGATTTGTTTTTGCAGTGCAGAAAACAGCGTCTTCTCGACATGTCGACAACATGAACCAAACTCTTTCAGGCCTTAGCTACAACTATAGTTTTTGAGGGTGGATCAAAGTACTAAATACTGTTCACGAGCAGACAATGAAGGCCATAGGCTCACATTATGCAAATGTGTTACAAACCTACATAGGTTAGTGGAGGAAGTAAGACCGGAATTACTTATTTCAGGCAGTTCAGAATCGTTTTCTTTTGTTTTGGGAGACAATGGGTCCCTAATAACTGCATACACTATTCGTATTTATACAAACATTTGAACTTCTCACAAAAACTTTCCGCCTAATTCACAACACGTGTAATTTGTTCTCAACCTCCTTATAATGTTGATGAATTCAGAGTATTCTAAATGAGCGACCATGTGCCTGAGGTAAGTAATTTACATAAAACACGCCCAAACCATATCCTTATAAGGGCTTTCCGCACACCCTTTTCTTTTATCACTCTCAGCAAGCAAGTCAAAATATTTATCGCCTGAGAGCACGCGTGACAAGATCCTCGAGCAATGCCAAGAGTGCATCCTCAAAACAAGTTTAAACGCAATAAACACCTTTTAGACAGACATTACAGACTGTACATATTGATTAGCCAGCTGTACATACGCGCATCTGTGTCTTTATGCTTGAGCTATAACACAACTTTTCTTACTCTTGATACATGATAAGAGGAATAAGATATAAGAATAAGATACAATTTTAAACAAGATATCTAAAATATATATATATACATACATACACCGATAAGGCATAACATTATGACCTAATATTGTGTTGGTCCCCCTTTTGCTGCCTAAACAGCCCTGACCCGTCGAGGCATGGACTCCACTAGACCCCTGAAGGTGTGCTGTGGTATCTTGCACCAAGATGTTAGCAGCAGATCCTTTAAGTTCTGTAAGTTGCAAGGTGGGGCCTCCATGGATCGGACTTGTTTGTTCAGCACATCCCACAGATGCTTGATTGGACAAGCTCATGTGCCCACTGTTGGCACTTTTGGCAGTGGACAGGGGTCAGCATGGGCACCCTAACTGGTCCGCAGCCATGCAGCCCCATACAAAACAAACTGTGATGAACTGTGTATTCTGACACCTTTCTATCAGAACCCAAATTTTTTTTTTTTAGCAATTTGAGCTACAGTAGCTCATCTGTTTGATCGGACCACACAGGCCAGCCTTCGCTCCCCACGTGCCTCAATGAGCCTTGGCCGCCCATGACCCTGTCGCCGGTTCACCACTGTTACTTCCTTGGACCACTTTTGATAGATACTGACCACTGCAGACCGGGAACACCCCACAAGAGCTGCAGTTTTGGAAATGCTCTGACCCAGTCGTCTAGTCATCACAACTCGCTCAAATCCATTTTTCCTGCTTCTAACACATCAACTTTGAGGACAAAATGTTTGCTTGCTGCCTAATATATCCCATCCACAAACAGGTGCCATGATAAAGAGATAATCAGTGTTATTTACTTCACCTGTCATAATATATATATATATATATATAAAAAGTTAATTAGCCTTAAATGTAGTCTGCTTGCTGTTTCTGGGACATAAAACACAGACAAGAAGGACCAAGTGAAGTTTAACAGCAACAACATCCGTAGATCCAGTTTGAGCTGTCACTGCGAGAAAAACCCTATACGATCTGACAGGCTACAAAGACATTGTCATCAATTTTTCCTAACAGACATGATGAAGAAACTGTGTTTTGTGTGTTTAAGTTGTGGTATAAAAGAGGGGGGGATAGACACCTGACCCACGTGTGCGTGTGTGTGTGTGTGTGCGTGTATGTGTGCGTGTGTGAGAGAGAGAGAGAGAGAGACAGCATCACTGTTCAAGTACTGCTACGGAAATAAATTATTGAGAACCCTCTGCTGCACCACATCAAACCAGCAGAGAGACTGAGATATTCACTGCGGTACAGGGACAAGAGTGCCGTCATATCTGTTGAGCGCACACACACATACATTCATGCTTAGAAATACAGAGACAAACTGTCATTCCTCTTGTTCCAGCTTTTAAAGGAACAGTTCACCCAAAAATGAAATCCGTCATCATTTACTCATCTTATATGAGTATCATATGTTTTTCTAAACCGGCAATGACTTTTAGGGTGTTTAGCAGTTTTATCTCTATTCCATACAATGAAAGTGGATGGTGACCAAGGGCTGCCAAGCTCCATAAAGGACAAAAAAAGCAAGATAAAAGCATGCCTGTGCACTATATCCCATTCTTCTAAAAACATTTGATAGCATTGTGTGAGCAACAGACTGAAATTTAAGTTGTTACTTACTGAAAATGTAGCAAGACAGCCATGGTCACCTGGCCATGGTCATTCTGATATAAATAAATGTCCAACATGTTTCAAAAGACATACGAGCGAATAAATGACAGAATAAGTGACATTTATGGCTTAGGAATCAAAATATATTCAGAATATATTTATTTACCTGTGGACACTGTTGTTTTCTACTGAACACAGTTCTGTTATGGCATTGTTTCGAGACCCAACGCCATTTAACGGTGGTCTATATTAAAGAATATATACATAAAAATGTATTCATGATTTTCATATTTCACAGTTACTTTAACAATTTTTGTGTTATAAAACAACTAAACGATAGCATTTGTTATCACCACAGGAAAATAAATTATGCTGTAGTTGAATTGAGAGCGCTAAATTATATAAAGACAATAAATAGCATTGTCCTTGCTGGTTGCACTCTAATCCACAAACTAAATGTCTCATATGAGAATAGTTAATGGAATTGTTAAGGAAACAGAACTGTTACATGGAATCAAAACCACCTTATTCAGCTCCTCAAATGACGAACCCATTTAATTCTCCTTAATAAGCAGGACTGATGTAATCTGCAGACGTTTCTGCACTAATTTTAGGGGGAAATCTCTGCAAAATGGATTTAAAAGGGATAGTTCACCCAAAAATTAATATTTTGGCAACCATACAGTTGACGTAGCCATTGACATCTATAGTAGGAAAAAAATGCTATGGAAACAATGGCTACCGTCAACTGTCTGGTTACCAACATTCTTCAACATATCTTCTTTTGTGTACAACAGAAGACATAAACTCATACAGGTTTGGAACAACTTGAGGGTGAGTTAATGACAATTTTTTGGGGGTAATAGCATAGCAAGTCAAACAAGTCAAAATATCTTACAAACTTCTAAGCAAAGTGGATGTGTAGAACTAAATGACAGGCGTTACGATTCTGCGGAAATCGATGTGATTCCATGTGGGCCGGCTAATGAGTAACAACCTCGAGAGTCTTTCTTCTATAATTTTATTTCTTGGAAAAATATTTGTATAATAGTCCCATATTTTCCCAGCTAATGCCAAGGATAAGTCATTATGAGCCCATTGATAACTGCTGCTCTACAAGTCAGTGTTCCCTGTAACCCCGGGCCTCAAAGCTGCGGTCGGCCCCACGCCAACACTCCGCTAAAGAGAGCTTGAGCTTTCAGCGGGCGGAATCAAATCCCAGCCAGTGTTTCAGTTCACATTAGGTGAATGACACTCACGCATATGCTTTGCTGAAAGTGCCAGAGGAGAAATCTGAATGATTCAGACCGAGCGTGTGTGTGTGTGAGTGAAGAGAGTCTCGCAGCTCCTCACAGTGTGGGTGTGCGCTGAAAACACCGTACCCTCGGCAGGCGTCTAGAATGACTCTCTCCTGTAGGCTATAATGGGTAACATCTCTGATGTCATGAACTTGAGTGAGACACTAATGATGCCAATTTATTCACAACTACAGCTCTTACTTTATCATTCCACACTTGTTCCTTAAGGCCAACTGCAGTTTCTAGCGCAAGCCGAGCTGGGATGTAGTAAACTGTGCTGCACAGGAAGTCCAACTCCATCCATTTGGTGGGACAGAGCACTTAAATAAGCAAACTAATCTGAGATGAATTGAATTGTAAATTAACTCACTTTTCAAAGTCAACATGAAATCCATTTTACATTCATAATATGGTGTTTTTTTCCAAGTGATTTCCCAAATATTTCTTCATCTGAAGACACATCATGGCAAAATTTAAGTCATTATTCACTGATAATTTCCCCCTTCAGCAAGCTGTTAAGCACTACCACCGAACCACTGAATAAGTTAGTTCAACCTAAGAATTTGATCAGTCCAATCCACACAAACCATTCAGACCATCAGTGATTTATTGAAAAGATTCAAATCAAAATAACGTTTGTTTATGAATAAGACACTACTACTTCTCGAATAAATGCAGATGTAAGGATTTTCAGTAACTATACAGTTGTGGTAAAAAGTTTACTTGCACCTTGCAGAATCTGCAAAATGTTAATTATTGTCAAGGTTTTTTTTTTTTTGTACTGTCCTGAATAAGCTATTTCACAAAACAGATGTTTACATATAGTCCACAAGAACAAATAATAGGTGAATTTATAAAAAAAAGTGTTCAAAAGTTTACATAACCTTGATCCTTAATGCTGTGTGTTGTTGCATGGATGATCAACGATTTGTTTTGTGATGGTTGTTCTTGAGTCCCTTGTTTGTCCTGAGCAGTTAAACTGCCCAATGTTCTTCAGAAAAATCCTTCAGGTCCTACATGTACAAATTCTTTGGTTCTCCAGAAGCTTTTGCATATTTGAAAATTTTCCAGCAGTGCTTGTTTGATTTTGAGATCTTTTCATTCTAAGGACAGGTCCTGCTATTTCACATTATTGCTGTTTTTACTGTATTTTTGATAAAATAATTGAGGCCTTGGTGGGATTTTTATCTTCCTGACCCCAAACTTTTGAACAACAAATCCACCTTTTGTTTTCACAGAAGAGTGTTCCACATAAATAGAGTCTGATTTCATGTTGACTTTAAAGGAGAACTCTGTTTTGCAAATGAGTTCTGATGAAACACTTCATAGGAAGGCTGATATGATCGAATCAAAAAAGAAAAGCATCTCATAGCAAGATTCATTTGTGTTCTTTTTAAGTTTCTCGGAGGCGGGGGGCTGGGGGTTATGAAGAGAGGAGGAGGATAAAAGGAAGGAACAAAATGATGGATAGAGCAGAGCGGGTGGCTGTGATTCACTGTTTTGTCACCTGCAGTGGGACTGACCTTCATCTCTCCCCAATCAGCCTATTTACTCAGCATCAACGCCTCTCTTTCACTGGAGTGGCTCAAATTATCAGTGCCATTATTCAAAAACGACAGCAGCGTGGCGATGCGACGAGATAGCTCTCAAGCTCAACTCCATGAGCTCCGAGAGGGCATATTCACAACCGACCTACTGCTATCAAAGCAAAGAAAAACACCCCTCAGGTAGACGGCGTTTGATTCGCCGCAACTTCGTGAGAAACGGAGCTTAGCATTTAATTAATTAAACTTAAAGCGCTGACTCTGCCTGCGATTGGTCACGGCTCTTCCTTTTTGTCTGTTTTATTGCTTTTTTTACACCGACGTCATGTTTCAGGAGGTTTTTGCTCCGGCGGGGGCTTCAGCAAATCTGACACTAAATAAAAGAGTGAAGTACAACCCGTAGCACATACTGCAGGCTTGTGGAAGTGTTCGGGTCATGGCAGCGCTGTTCAATTAAGCCTGCGGCTATTTGTGTGTGTGTACAGTAGCGCTCTCTCCTAACATTCTCCATTATGTCTACAGTCCTTGCTGTCATATTTGATTTGCTACGCGATGAAATAGGGGGAGTGCGTCAGAGAGACTGTCAGTCACCACGGGAGAGAATGAGAATGCTAGAGAGAGCGAGATAGGGGCAGAGAAAAAGAGCGCTTGAAAGGAACTGCAAGAGAGCAATGAAGATCTGCGCAGAGGGAGTCCGCATACGCTTTCGTCTTTGAAATAACTTCCAAACGCCTGGCCGCCATGGTCGCCGGCATTGTGTTACCCCACCACGGCATCTGCATCCTATTAATACGAGCAAAAGAATCGCAATTACACTCTATTACTTCAGAAAAGCATCACAAGTAATTGATAGACTGGAACTCGGCCAAATGGCTGCTGTACCAATTAGAGGATCATCTTCTCCTGCTTTGTGCGAATATTTGAGGGCAAACATCTCACGCCATTTGCATGAGGTGTCATTTTGCTGCCCATGATTACAGAGTAGTAAAAGTCTTTGCCCACATAAAGTAAAACATCTGGGAATGTTTTTCCATATATTACGTATGTATTTATGCATTACTGTGTTTATGCATGTCAATCCAGGAGAGATGGTTTCACCTGGAAATATCTGAGGCAAGCCAGTCAAAACCACTCCTTCATTCATATTTATGCATATACCATGTGTTTTCCCCCCAAAAGCGACACGGTGTTATCACACTCAAAAATCATATTTCCCTGATAGGTAGGATGCTTATTAGAGGAGAGGACGCCTCACAAGGTTTAAATGACAAGCTAACAAGCTTGAACAAGTCACAGTTGTTGCTGAAGCATTCTGCGAGATGCTACAAAAGAGTACAGCAAGCCATCACCTGTTCACAACACCCACAACTAAACACTCTCAAGGTTTTTTTTTATTATTATTATTTTTATTCTGTAAACAGGAATTTATTATGGCTCCAATCACAATTTTAAATAGATACCACTAGTTTGAAACATTCAATAATGCTATAGAGATTCATTCGATATTTAATTTATTCATAATTTTGGGCTGCATGACATATGGGACACTATTTTGTTTTCAGCTAAAATTATTCATATGTCCTAAAAAGTTTAAATTAATTTAAATAAATGTAAAAGTATTAAAATATTTGAAATAAATATATATATATATATATATATATATATATATATATATATATATATATATATATATATATATATATATATATATATACACTCACCTAAAGGATTATTAGGAACACCATACTAATACTGTGTTTGACCCCCTTTCGCCTTCAGAACTGCCTTAATTCTACGTGGCATTGATTCAACAAGGTGCTGAAAGCATTCTTTAGAAATGTTGGCCCATATTGATAGGATAGCATCTTGCAGTTGATGGAGATTTGTGGGATGCACATCCAGGGCACGAAGCTCCCGTTCCACCACATCCCAAAGATGCTCTATTGGGTTGAGATCTGGTGACTGTGGGGGCCATTTTAGTACAGTGAACTCATTGTCATGTTCAAGAAACCAATTTGAAATGATTCGAGCTTTGTGACATGGTGCATTATCCTGCTGGAAGTAGCCATCAGAGGATGGGTACATGGTGGTCATAAAGGGATGGACATGGTCAGAAACAATGCTCAGGTAGGCCGTGGCATTTAAACGATGCCCAATTGGCACTAAGGGGCCTAAAGTGTGCCAAGAAAACATCCCCCACACCATTACACCACCACCACCAGCCTGCACAGTGGTAACAAGGCATGATGGATCCATGTTCTAATTCTGTTTACGCCAAATTCTGACTCTACCATCTGAATGTCTCAACAGAAATCGAGACTCATCAGACCAGGCAACATTTTTCCAGTCTTCAACTGTCCAATTTTGGTGAGCTCGTGCAAATTGTAGCCTCTTTTTCCTATTTGTAGTGGAGATGAGTGGTACCCAGTGGGGTCTTCTGCTGTTGTAGCCCATCCGCCTCAAGGTTGTGCGTGTTGTGGCTTCACAAATGCTTTGCTGCATACCTCGGTTGTAACGAGTGGTTATTTCAGTCAAAGTTGCTCTTCTATCAGCTTGAATCAGTCGGCCCATTCTCCTCTGACCTCTAGCATCAACAAGGCATTTTCGCCCACAAGACTGCCGCATACTGGATGTTTTTCCCTTTTCACACCATTCTTTGTAAACTCTAGAAATGGTTGTGCGTGAAAATCCCAGTAAGTGAGCAGATTGTGAAATACTCAGACCGGCCCGTCTGGCACCAACAACCATGCCACGCTCAAAATTGCTTAAATCACCTTTCTTTCCCATTCTGACATTCAGTTTGGAGTTCAGGAGATTGTCTTGACCAGGACAACACCCCTAAATGCATTGAAGCAACTGCCATGTAATTGGTTGATTAGATAATTGCATTAATGAGAAATTGAACAGGTGTTCCTAATAATCCTTTAGGTGAGTGTATACATATATATATATATATATATATATATATATATATACACACACACACACACACAGACACACACACATACATATACATATATATATATATATATATATATATATATAAAATATAAACAAACTTTTGTGTTACATGCGTGATTAATCGATTTGAAAGCACTATATATATATATTCATTCCGACATTCCATTTCAGGAACAGAAAAATGTGTTTCTGCCAAACAACGCAATTTCAGTCTTTTGTCTTGTTTTTACTTTGTGTAGACAGTCAAATTAATTCAAACCCTTAATTTGACCATTCTGATGAAGTGAAGACGAATCAACATCAGATAATAGAAGAACAATACGGATTGTAAAGCTCTGAGACATTAAGCATCTCATATAAATCAGTTAACCCATTTGTATTGGCAAATGCCCTGCAAAACAAACATAAAAACAAAGTGCTGACGCTAAATAATTGAGGTTTTACATGCATTTTATTCTACATTTATTTCAGATAATGCTAGATCTGGCTCAGCAGAAAACAACCAGTCTGAAGCTCTACAACGGGTCTAGCTGCTCGTTCTGTTGACAACGCTTTCAAGAAACCTGCCACCAGTAATTCATCCAGGGTTGACCGCTTCCACCCGCTTCTTCTGCAGAGCTAGTAGCCTCATTCTTCAAAATATGCTAAGCCACAAAGTCTGAAATTCCACCTTAATTGTGGATTACGGTGTGGGAAAAGGAAGCAGAGAGGATTTAGATGGAAAGAGAGAGAAGGCACTGTGAAGCCCTGGGCAGGAACGTATGCAAACATGGTGGATCCACAAAGCTGACAGCTGCTTTGATAATATACAATATTTTGTTGGCTCGCTGCAAAACAAGACGGATCATGCAAAAACAAAACTCACCTGACATCCGTACTTACTCTGCTAATGCCTGATAGACTTTCATCGCACACACACTCTTCGAAACCTCATTTCCTCACAATTATGTAACTCCCTCACACAGTTACGCACAAACACACACCCTTTGGGCTATTAACAAAACCTCTGCATGTTTGATCTTTGACACCTCAAATCTTGTTTTAACCGCTAAACGGCACAGCTGCAATCAATTAGTGGCTGCGCGCTACCTCCAGCTGATAGCGAGGAAAAGCTCCTGCGCTTGGCAGGCGCTTCTCTCCCTCTGGTACGGGGTGGAGCGGGGCTCTAATGGGACCCAGCCGCCACACTCGCGTCTTCCCACAAGACTTCTGCTGTGTGTGTATTAGCAACAGACATGAGGAGGAGAACGATCCGGCCCCAGCATCTCATGGTGCTGACATCGTGACGGGGAGGTTGGTGCGATTCTGACAGCCGGCCCGGAGAGACTGCGGCAAAGGGAGAGCTGGACGATTAAACGTCTTAACTCAGACAACAGGGCCCGATTGCTAACGGATTTTCAGATATGATCTGTGAGCTTCAGCAATGGAAAAGCGGCGGACAAGAGGTCTGGTTTGTTAGACAAGAAAGACATGGTAGGTAAGAATGCAAACACATGCTGCTTATGTGCAGTACTGTAAACAACCTATAGGGAACCTTTTCAAATGTATGTGGATTTAACTACCAATAGGCTTTATGCCGAACGTCACATGAACAAACAGCAAAACTGGTATCATTGCATCCGCTTGTCGGAGAAAGTGTTAATGGCAGTACGAACTGACTGTGATATCTATAGACTTTTAAGGTAATCAGCTAACCTAGCTAGTTTTTTTTGCATTGTTGCCATTTTATTAAATTTAAATATTTAAATGTTAGTGAGACGAAGAAAAATAAAAAAAACTTACCTACCTACAGAATGAAAGATAGAATGATATATAGAATGATAGACAAAACAATACAGAACGATAGACAAAACAATAGAAAGAACGATAGATAGAATGATAGACAAAACGATAGAAAGAACGATAGACAAAAAAAATAGACAGAACGATGAACAAAACAATAGAAAGAATGATAGACAAAACAATAGATAGAATCATAGACAAAACAATAGAAAGAACAATAGACAAAACATTAGACAGAACGATAGACAAAACAATAAATAGAACGATAGACAAAACAAAACAATAGATAGAACGATAGACAAAACAATAGATAGAATCATAGACAAAACAATAGATAGAACGATAGACAAAACAATAGAAAGAACAATAGACAAAAAAATAGACAGAACGATAGACAAAACAATAGAAAGAACGATGGATAGAATGATAGACAAAACAACAGACAAAACGACAGACAGAATGATAGACAAAACAATAGATAGAACGATAGACAAAACAATAGATAGAACGATAGATAGAATCATAGACAAAATAAAACAAAGAACAATAGACAAAAAAATAGATAGAACAACAGACAAAACATTAGACAGAATGATAGATAGAATGATAGACAAAACAGTAGAGAACAATAGATAGAATGATAGACAAAATAGAAAGAATGATGAATGATAGACAAAACAATAGAAAGAACGATAGACAAAAACATAGACAGAACGATAGATAGAACGATAGACAAAATAGAAAGAATGATGAATGATAGACAAAACAATAGAAAGAACGATAGATAAAACGAGAGATAGAACGATAGATAAAACAATAGATAGAAACGATAGATAAAATGATAGATAGAACGATAGACAAAACAATAGACAGAACGATAGATAGAATGACAGACAAAACAATAGAAAGAACGATGGATAGAATGATAGACAAAACAACAGACAAAACGACAGAGAACGATAGGCAAAACAATAGATAGAACGATAGACAAAACAATAGATAGAACGATAGATAAAACGATAGATAGAACGATAGATAATAGCATGCTCACAGATTAAAGGCTGTTGATAAGAGGTTGACTAGAGGAATCAGCAGAAAGGCTCTGCTCACATATGAAAGCTTTACAGCAGGGTTTAACTACATGCTGCAGTCGGTATGATCTCGACATGGCTGTGCTTTTTTATTACGAGAGTTAATGAGCAGTGGCGTAAAGCCTGAAGAGAGATCTTGGGGGCGGAGACACAGCGAGAATCCAGCGCTATCCTACCATCTCACAAGGGAGCCTCCTGATCCTCAACCCGGCCTGCACCACAGGATCCATCTTACAACACAACTACTGCCGTATTCATCCCCACAATCACCCCAGAGTCACGTCAGGACTGATCGGCCATTGTTCAATCCTCAGTAGATGGAGTAACTTGTGTAGCCTAAGAACTGAGCTGGGACCCACAAAGGTTGTATGTTCAAATCATGAGAGTGCATACAAACTAAACGATACAGTTACGTCACAATGACAATTAAGCATACGTCACTTTGAATAAAATTTAGTGTATCATTTGTATTGGACCATATGACCTGATGAGATCAGCTACATTTCATGAGGTGAGAGAAAAACTGTCCACAAGCCAAACATTCATCTACTTTATTATTGTGCACTATTCATTTGGGGCACACATGTAATATTCTTCACTACATGTCCAAACTACCAGATAACTATCTTTGAGTTGTCATGATGCTTTTAACAGGACTAGAGCCAATAGATATAAATGTCACTGCAGTGGAAATGTCTTGATTTTTTGGACGACTCTGCTCAAAAAGAAAAAAAAACACTCTCAAAGGGGTCATATACAATATCCTATGCTGTCAATGACTTAGAAGTAGGGCTGCACAACGAATCAAAACTGTTACATATATATATGTACAATAAAATAAAATGTAAAAAAAATTATATATATATATATATATTTGTTTTGTCTATCGTTCGGATCGGTGTATTATATATATATATATATATATATACACACTCACCTAAAGGATTATTAGGAACACCATACTAATACTGTGTTTGACCCCCTTTCGCCTTCAGAACTGCCTTAATTCTACGTGACATTGATTCAACAAGGTGCTGAAAGCATTCTTTAGAAATGTTGGCCCATATTGATAGGATAGCATCTTGCAGTTGATGGAGATTTGTGGGATGCACATCCAGGGCACGAAGCTCCCGTTCCACCACATCCCAAAGATGCTCTATTGGGTTGAGATCTGGTGACTGTGGGGGCCATTTTAGTATAGTGAACTCATTGTCATGTTCAAGAAACCAATTTGAAATGATTCGAGCTTTGTGACATGGTGCATTATCCTGCTGGAAGTAGCCATCAGAGGATGGGTACATGGTGGTCATAAAGGGATGGACATGGTCAGAAACAATGCTCAGGTAGGCCGTGGCATTTAAACGATGCCCAATTGGCACTAAGGGGCCTAAAGTGTGCCACGAAAACATCCCCCACACCATTACACCACCACCACCAGCCTGCACAGTGGTAACAAGGCATGATGGATCCATGTTCTCATTCTGTTTACGCCAAATTCTGACTCTACCATCTGAATGTCTCAACAGAAATCGAGACTCATCAGACCAGGCAACATTTTTCCAGTCTTCAACTGTCCAATTTTGGTGAGCTCGTGCAAATTGTAGCCTCTTTTTCCTATTTGTAGTGGAGATGAGTGGTACCCGGTGGGGTCTTCTGCTGTTGTAGCCCATCCGCCTCAAGGTTGTGCGTGTTGTGGCTTCACAAATGCTTTGCTGCATACCTCGGTTGTAACGAGTGATTATTTCAGTCAAAGTTGCTCTTCTATCAGTCAGCCCATTCTCCTCTGACCTCTAGCATCAACAAGGCATTTTCGCCCACAGGACTGCCGCATACTGGATGTTTTTCCCTTTTCACACCATTCTTTGTAAACTCTAGAAATGGTTGTGCATGAAAATCCCAGTAACTGAGCAGATTGTGAAATACTCAGACCGGCCCGCCTGGCACCAACAACCATGCCACGCTCAAAATTGCTTAAATCACCTTTCTTTCCCATTCTGACATTCAGTTTGGAGTTATATATATATATATATATACACTCACCTAAAGGATTATTAGGAACACCTGTTCAATTTCTCATTAATGCAATTATCTAATCAACCAATCACATGGCAGTTGCTTCAATGCATTTAGGGGTGTGGTCCTGGTCAAGACAATCTCCTGAACTCCAAACTGAATGTCAGAATGGGAAAGAAAGGTGATTTAAGCAATTTTGAGCGTGGCATGGTTGTTGGTGCCAGATGGGCCGGTCTGAGTATTTCACAATCTGCTCAGTTACTGGGATTTTCACGCACAACCATTTCTAGAGTTTACAAAGAATGGTGTGAAAAGGGAAAAACATCCAGTATGCGGCAGTCCTGTGGGCGAAAATGCCTTGTTGATGCTAGAGGTCAGAGGAGAATGGGCCGACTGATTCAAGCTGATAGAAGAGCAACTTTGACTGAAATAACCACTCGTTACAACCGAGGTATGCAGCAAAGCATTTGTGAAGCCACAACACGCACAACCTTGAGGCGGATGGGCTACAACAGCAGAAGACCCCACCGGGTACCACTCATCTCCACTACAAATAGGAAAAAGAGGCTACAATTTGCACGAGCTCACCAAAATTGAGACATTCAGATGGTAGAGTCAGAATAATATTTCCTTTTTTGTTTTTATTTAGTAATTTTTATAATTTTATTCAGTAATAATAATAATAATAATAATAATAACTTTTTATTTATTTTTATTATCATTATTATTATTATTATTATTAGTAGTAGTAGTAGTAGTCATGGGTGACATTGGGGAGGGGGGGGGGGGGGGGGGGGGGGGGGGGGGGTTCAAGGGGGGGCAGATAGAGTTTCCCGATATGAGCCGTCAACTCCACTACAAGTTGGAGCGGTTAGTCAGGCTTCCACAGACAGCGAGATCTAAATCCACATGAATTATATTCAGAGCATAAGCAAGAAAAACTCTAGTCTACGCTAGTCTACAGTCTAGGTACTTTGCTGCGATAGTCGGTGTTGACGGTGTTACTACCGGTGTTCTTGCCCACCATGGCACCGCCCCCACCGTCGTTTAGATTTGTTTTATAGTAATAAAAATAATTTAGTTCAGTTAGTGAACAGACACTACAATTAAAAACTGAACGTGCAGTGTGAGCCGAACGAGAGTGGCAGCAAAGACCAGCAGCAGGAGTCAGATTTCATTCATCACGACAGCGAGGAGCTGAATGACAAGATGACGGCGAAAGATTTGGTTTCAATGCGAAATGTAAAAGCGTTTGTCAAAGTTTGTCATTGTACTGTTTTATTGTTGTGTTTTTCATTAAGAATAACAATGAACCCATCATTCAAGCAACCCGCCCCCAAATTGGCGCTAATTCTAAAGTGAAAGTAAAATGTGCACGGCCATTCATGATGGTGCGTGTCCACTGGCGCGGAGCAGTTTATGCGTTTTCAGTTCATTCCTTATAGTGCCAAAGGAATTAATTGAAAACACTATCTGCTCCGCACCGTTATGAATGCCTGTGCAGTCGTGCGCATTTTACTTTTGCTTTAATTAACGATTTAAAAGCGAGGTGCAAAAGAGGGAAAACTCCAACGTCAAAAACAGACATTTTTTGCTGACGCAAAATGATGGACAAACAATGATTTACATTTTTAGCGCATGATTTCCCGTGATAACAAAATTAAGTAGGATAAATTATTCAATAAAATAATTACTAAATTTTTTATTATTTAAATAAAAAAGAAGGTAAATAAACAAGTAACAAGATAAATTAAACTAGTTTGCTTAATTTCTGATGCAGGTAGGCCTACAAAAAAAAAAAAAAGTCAAATGTCACCCATGTTTGTAGTAGTAGTAGTAGTAGTATTTTATAGCCATTGATATATAATCACAAAATTATGCAATGCAAACATTACATTTTTTTAAATCGCCCTTTAAAACGCAATTTTAATTTTATAAATAAATATTATATTTATTATTTAAATCATAAATAGATTTTTTCCCCAAATTGTGAAGACCTTAGAAGGATGAATAAATTGTTCATTTCATATCACAATGATACTCTACAAGCCGTCTCCACACCATAACTCAAGTGAAATGAATTGGATGGATGTTAGTGCGATATCTCATGCAGGCCGCAACAGCCCTGTACGTTCTTGTATGAAGACGTACACGCTACTAATTCATATTTATAGCATGAAAAGAGAAGCCTCTGTCATCCTACAGTCAGACAACTCAAGGATAGTCTGCCACACCAAAACAAAGAGCAGACAATTCGGCCTCGAAATGACAGGAAGGCCATGTGGGCACCCACCGCAATATTCTACATTTTTATTGCTTTGACTTCGCTGAGAGTTTGTCTCTTTCACTCGGTCTGAAAGTTAGCGTCTCTCCTCTGCCTGTGCAAAATGAACTATTTAACCTCTTCACAAAGCAGTCTATGCTTTTCTTTACCTTTCTTTAAAGGTTTTCGCCCTCTTTCTTTCTTTAATTTAGTGAATATTTTTAATGCGTTTTTTAAATAAAGTCAAACTTAATATTCATCCAGTGCTTATCAATGTTTCTTTGCAAAGCAGGCCATAAATATTAATGAGGAGTTTTGCGTGGACCTGAAAGAGTAGGCTACGCATCGTCTTTCTCTGTTAAGAAAGGGGGGTTTATCACAAATAAAAACCCCTGGGTAATTTTTCACAGAAATAATTGCCCTGCATGTGGTAAATGGTGTTATTTTCTGGTATTTAAAACTTTGGCAGGGCTCCCCATGTAATGATTTGCTGGCTGCGGAAAGCACTGGCATGTAGACAGAGTGAGCCGGGCCGAGCGCGCGTCAGAGTGGGAACCGCTAAACTAACTGTGGCCGTTCGGCTGGAAGGGTTCTGGAAAAGAAAAGCAAAAAAAAAAACAGGAAAGATGGTCTCCAGCAGTACTGCTCTATTGTGGCTAGATGGAAGAGAGGTCATGAGGACACGTCCGAAGCTCTGAACTACAGCATACTCTCCATTTCTTGTTTGACAAAATGAAACATGGATGCAAAAGAGGAGATGCTATACAAGCAGCTGAGGGAGTCCAAATATTCACAAGGACACTATGTGCTTTTCAAGTCAAAGTCAACATGAAATCAAAACTGACCATATGCACTTTCTTATTTTGAACGATCAATGTTCCAAAGACAACAAATATTCTGCATAATCTTGGGATTCATACATTTAAAATGTAAATTGAATATGACACACCGCATACGAAAGTTAATTGGAATTTAAATTGGAATGACAGTTAGAATTTACACAGGCAATGCATTCTAGGGAATGAAGTGTTGTTGTTTTTTGTGTCCGTCTGTCCATCCATCCATCCATCCATCCATCCATCCATCCATCCATCCATCCATCCATCTATCTATCTATCTATCTATCTATCGGTCTGTCTGTCTGTCTGTCTGTCTGTCTGTCTATCTATCTATCTATCTTTCTGTCTGTCTGTCTGTCTGTCTGTCTATCCATCTATCTATCTATCTATCTATTGTTCTGTCTGTCTGTCTGTCCGTCCGTCTGTCTGTCTGTCCGTCTATCTGTCTGTCTGTCTGTCTGTCTGTCTGTCTGTCTGTCTATCTATCTATCTATCTATCTATCTATCTATCGTTCTGTCTGTCTGTCTATCATTCTGTCTGTCTATCATTCTGTCTGTCTGTCTGTCTATCTATCTATCGTTCTGTCTGTCTGTCTATCATTCTGTCTGTCTATCATTCTGTCTGTCTATCATTCTGTCTGTCTGTCTGTCTATCTATCTATCGTTCTGTCTGTCTGTCTGTCTATCGTTCTGTCTGTCTGTCTGTCTATCGTTCTGTCTGTCTGTCTGTCTATCGTTCTGTCTGTCTGTCTGTCTGTCTGTCTGTCTGTCTATCTATCTATCTGTCTGACTGTCTGTCTGTCTATCATTCTGTCTGTCTGTCTGTCTATCATTCTGTCTGTCTGTCTGTCTGTCTGTCTATCGTTCTGTCTGTCTATCTATCGTTCTGTCTGTCTATCTATCTATCTATCTATCTATCTGTCTATCGTTCTGTCTGTCTGTCTGTCTGTCTGTCTGTCTGTCTGTCTGTCTATCGATCGGTTTATCTTCCAACTTTAAGACGTCTTCCGCTTTTTTTCACAACTTGGAAGGAAGGCTCTTTTTTTTTGCCAACATTCAATGTTTGCTTTTAGTTTAAAATGTACTTCCTAACATTGAAATTCTGATTCTTCCTTGCATTCCAAATTCAATTTAAATTTAAGAACTGAATTAGAATTTAAAGAACGGTGCTTAACCCTATACAATCCAATAAATCCCAGATGGATAAAACTATTTTTTTTCGTTGCAAATCCTGTTACACCCAGAAATCCAATTGGTCCAATTGGTTGCAAATGGCATTTTTTGTTTATTTAGATGTTCTTAGCAAAAGATAAGCTACAGAATTTCTCCTAGTGAACCAGCATTAGTGCTACAGGAAGTGCAGATGAAGAGGAAGGTACAAGAACAGATGAGTGCAAAGCCTTTCACTCAGGTGGCCAGACTGATGCCAGGACGAGACTCATTACAACATTTGTCAGCAGTGCCGCTCTTGCTTGGATGGCGTACAAAACACGCAGCCCAAATCACGCATAGGAGCTTGGCTTGGCTGAAGGCCCTGATGAACATCAGGCACTCTGAGAGAGAGAGAGAGAGAGAGAGAGAGAGAGAGAGAGAGAGAGAGAGAGAGACCCAATGACCTTCAGTGAATGTCACTGTAAAACACAGAGGAAATTAATACAGGAGAACGCAGGACCGGAAAGACTGCGGACCGGTCCACACGGCTAATGACGGCCACACTCAGGTCCTGAGCTTCTCTTTCATCATGCGCCGCTCGAATTAAAGCAAATGTGATTCTAATCGCAATTAGTCTGCAAGTATTAAAATTTCGCCCCGTTCGTCCTCCAATCTACACATTCGGTCAAACCGCCAATTTGCTCTTGATTGAAGATCGCGATCTCGAGTCACGGCGAAGCACTTATGTTGGGCAAACACTGATTCAGCCACAAACCACCCCAAACTCTGGAAATCAGATGATTAGAGCGTGTTGGCTCTGAGGGGTCTCTCGGTGGAGCTTTATCTCGCTGACCCTGCTGATTTTCATTAAAGATATCAGTAAAATTGTTGTTTTGAAATGAAAAGTCCAAGTGCTTGGCACACAGTTGTAGTTTAATTTCCTGTTGTTTTGGAAGCTTCCAGGGAAAACAAGAGTGTTGACGGGTGAGACAGGCTCCTGTTATCAGGTGACACAGGACGCTGGGAGGAAAGTGGCGAACGCACTTCTAAAAGTGACTGAAACTACAGCATTTCCAGTAGACTACAGTATTATCACTAAACCATTGTTTATGTTGTGTGCTATTCTAAAATGCTAGTTTACAGAAGATCACTAAAGAAAAAAATTTGTAGGTGATTTCAGGTGATTTTTAGATACAGCATTTGACAAAATTCAGCTTTATGCAAATGAGCAGCGATGGACATCAGTGATAGGGCATTCATGTAGGGACACCTGTTAGTAACCAACAGTACAGCAACTTGGCCACATTTACTGGCTTATTCGCTGTCAGTGTGAACTACTATATTTTTCTATCTTATGCTAAACAAAAAGGATTTTGGATGGAATTTGGTGCACAAATCAGAATCAGTAACTTGTAAATATCATATCAACACAAAAGCACACTGCAACTAACTTAATTATAAAATAAAATGTATGGTCCCACTTTATATTAGGTGGCCTTAACTACTATGTACTTGCATCAAAAAAATAAGTACAATGTACTTATTGTGTTCATATTGTATTGCAAAACACTTTTGCTGATATTGAGGTGAGATACGGGTAAAGTTAGGGACAGGTGTGGTGGTATGAGTAAGTTTAAGGGTAGGGTTAGGTGTAAGAGAAGTGTCAACAGTGTAATTATAAAATGTAACTACAGAAATTAATTACAGATGTTATTAATTTTTAATCAAGTAAAATGTAAAACCATGTATGTACACAATAAGTGCATTGTATGAAATGATTAATTTAAATGTTAGTACATAGTAGTTAAAGCCACTTAACATAAAGTGTGACCAAATTTATTATTAAAAAATATATAAAAAGAAATAAATAATAATATATTTTTTTTGCTTATACAATGAAAGGCAATGAGGTCCAAAATAAATGTTCATTCTATGGACCAATTTTTTTTTTTAAATATCTTCTTATACGTACCAAAATTACACGCGTTTTGAAGCATATCCTCAATTGTACATTGTTATTTGCATTTGTAATGAACGCTCTGTTAAAAACAGTCTGGACTTCAGTAGCTAAACTTCAGAATCACAAAGAAACCTGCAGATATTCAACAACACACCCTTGTAATTCTTCACACCGACCTCTTAGACATCTCATCTCTCTTGTTCTTACATCCTCGTATGAGACTTAAGTAAATTAAACTTGAGGGAATCCGAAGCCATCCATTGATAATGACAGGCAAATTGTACTTTGACCAGGAAACGGACACATGCATTCAACTGTCTGCGGCCGCGGATACGAGCAGCAAATTTCAGCGTGCAGTAATGTACATACTAATTAGCGGAGAGGCAGCGGAATCCTGGCTAGCATGTTAAATCTGCTACATGACAGAATAATTTGACTCCTTAAAAGGATTATGCAAATTAGCGCTCATCACAGCATAGGAAGAATGAAAAAGGGTGACAGATAATTTATACATAATACACCTTCCCTGGATATCTGCAGGCAATGCACCTGGGCAATAGGCGCTTCCATCGACAGCAAACCTTAAAAGCATGTTTACCTGTCAAAAAATGGTGCTTAATACACAATAAATATGTCAAGTCGCTCAATTTCAGTTAACATTTCAGTTTAAATGTAAAAATAAAAACTCAACTAAAAATGTAAAACAATTATAATAATAATAATCATTATTATTAATGTTGGCATAAATAAATGAAATCTCTAGTGATATCTCTGAGATGACAAGGGACAGAAAAGCAGAAGAAAGTCAAAGTCTGTATTTAATCCCACTGAGGCCTCAGAGAAACATTTGAGCAAGTAAAGAGATGTCAATTGTGATATGCAAAGAAAAAATGGAGTAAAATGTGGTTCTTTTGTTGATCTATGTAAGATCACAGAACCCATCGTGCAGATCTGAGCCATTTCATGGTCCAGGGTGAAGAATCCACGTGCTGTCTGATGTTTCACAGTCCTACAGAACCGCGTCAGCTCCCATTAAAGAATCTGTTCTTCCTTCTGACGTGCATTACCTCAAATTTTAACATACTCATCAAGATTTATATAATTTGTTACAAGTAAGTCAAATCTATACAAAGAAAACCGCAAGTTATGGTTAGAGGCAGGGTAGTAAATTGTTCCATTTTTGCAGGTAATCTAAATGCAAACTAGAAGCAACTTATCATGAGAATGGATTTCCCACCATCTGGTCAAATAACAGGGGATTTGTCTAGTGGCAAGCAAAGAATAGAATGATGGGAGAAAGATTAGCAAGCAAGTCCTACAGTTGGCTAAAATGTATTTTGTGCAAACAAGAACAGATGACGCCTTAACAATTACACCTGTCAAAAACTCCAGAAAGCAATCCATCTCTCGGCAGCTCG
The DNA here is from genome assembly GCA_039654625.1 of Rhinogobio ventralis. Classification (NCBI taxonomy): domain Eukaryota; kingdom Metazoa; phylum Chordata; class Actinopteri; order Cypriniformes; family Gobionidae; genus Rhinogobio; species Rhinogobio ventralis. The sequence continues at coordinate 11,343,337 of CM077202.1, read as the reverse complement.
GCTGAAAGCGGGGTACTTCATAGCAAAATGATTTTTTTAAACAATTGTCGGCAAACATTTTGATACATGACAAGCTGGGAAGTCGCATTTTACTTTCATGCGTAACCAAATGCAACCTGGGCTCTGACACTCAGTGATAAGTACGACAAATGCAAAGCACCCGTAAGGGGATGATGCGTGTGCGTGAGGTTTTTTTTTTTTGCTAACAAAGCGTGCAGTTTACTCGCCTTGGATGTATTTTCAGGATCAAAGCCAAAGAGCTTTGCTGTCGCCTCTGTTACCAATGGCCTTTTGGCCTGTGAAAGGCTTCCTTTATGTGAGATTTCAACCGCTACTGGCCACAATCAAAGAGCAACTGTTAACTATTTATCTTGTCCATCTCTGTTGGGAAAGAGATCTCCTTTTCACAATGTTATGTTGGCAAGTAAAACTGTAAAGAATTGCATGAAGTGACTTTGATTTGTGGTACTCTCTCCATGCAGGCTCACGCAGTTGAGGGTTTTGAAACGTATTGAAACATTTTGCTTAATCAGAATCAGTAAGAGCCTGAAACCATTCTAAGACTCACCCGTTCAAAGACTTCTGCACCAAATGGTTTTAGATGCAAAATGATAATAAAAAAATGATATAAAATGTTATATTTTATTGCACACACATATACATATATATATATAGGGCTGTCATTAGATTAACATTTTTAAATCACGATTAAATCGCACACTTCTTGTGAAATTAATCATACACCATTTATCTTGTTCATTTTGTCATCATTCGCTATATCCAGTAAGTAACCAAGTAAACCATCAATTTTAAGGGTGATTCTCACAACAACAAAAAAAAAAATTCTGCAAGCTTTTAAGTTAAATTTAGGTGTCTGTCCAAAAAAGGACATTTGGAGACTCCAAAAGGACACCAAATAATCAAATGATGTGAGGAATAGGGGTGCAACGATACTCTCATGTCACGATTCGATACACATCACAATACTGAACTCACGATATGATATTATTGCAATACTACAAGACAGATGGTAAAAGGTTAGTAAAATGTACTGTTGATTAAAATGCTAAATTTGGTCTTACATTGGGGTGGAAATGAATAGGCTTGGACTTGGTGCTGGTAACCCAATGCACAGGACAATGGTAACACCAAAATAAAAATATTCATGATAATACAGAATTAATTTAGATGAATATGACTAGATATATTTAAAATGATGATTCTTCATGCTCCCTCCCAACCATTCTTTCACAATTTGAGCCTGATGAATCTTGTCATCCTGGAATATGGCCATAATGTGTCTTCCTACATGGTTGTTTAAGAAATGAAAAGCTACACACTCCATCAATTAGGGTTGGAAGAACTGTGGCCAAACATATAACATTGACTCTTAAGCATTTGCCAATTTAAATCCAAACAACGACTTTTTTGTTGGCTGGGCAGTGTATATAGTAGTTATGTAGTACTGACACTAAAACTCTGTAAACTTGAATTTTTTCTCATACAGTAATTTTCATTTTGGGTGAACTATACACAAAACTTTCACTATCCACGATACATATTGTTGTGTTTTTGTATTGCGATATATTGTGACACAATATATTGTTACGCCCCTAGAGTCCATAAAATTCATACATCTATGCACACCAAAGCACCCATAAAAAGGAAAACATTACAGAAAAACAGCAAAGCAACAGTGCAACAGCAAAGAGCTGGTTTACATTTTAGACAAGTCAAGTTGTGATACCGAACAGGACATGGAGATGCCAAAAAAAAGCCTTGACCTGACTGCATATACTACAGTACATGGATCCATCCAGAATTACTAAACAAATCAAAATATTATCCTGAATGTGTGTGGAAACAACGTGAATGCACTGAATAAATGTGTCTGAATAAATACATTGCAACAAGAGTGCACATACGGTTTGTTTACGCATCAATATAATGGACTCATGCGTGCTTACTGTACAACTCCTGTCATCACAGTCGTCTTTAACTTGATTGCAAACCTCATCCATCAAAACTTTACTAGAGAGATGCTGGTTTGCTTTATTCAGCTGAGAAACATAGTTTGCATATCATCTGGCCATACAGCGGTGGGATGTTTTTATGTTCTGTTCGGTCTGTATTTCACACAGCACGATGTGTGAGGGCTCGCTCTCTTCAGAAACAATCACAGAATATGGCAGATCTCGTGTTTTAAAGAGAAAACACTGGAATGAATTAGTCTCTATTCTCTCTGCCATCTCTGCTCAGCCTGGTTTTCTTTACATTAACGCAGTTTTGGACTGATTGTTTGAATGCATTCGCTTACTGAATCACTGGACTGAAAACTTTCTTGTAGTTTAGCGGCTTAAAATGAGAAGCGAAATCGGGTTAAAGGGTTAGAATAGAAATTTCCGCCTAACAGGGTGCGTTTGCCATTGTAGATGCTCTGTGATAAACTCCCGACTCCCAAGATCTTCTAACTGCGTGACGTAAATTACGTACATTTCACTAGTTCAGTACTTTATTTGCGTTAAATTATAACATATATTTAATGTGTTAGGGATTTTTACTTAATAGCATGTGTTAAGGCGTTTTATATATTATATATATATATATATATATATATATATATATATATATATATATATATATATATATATATATATATATATATATATATATATATATATTTATATAAAAACATAAATATACAAAAAATATAAGACACAACTGGTGCTGCAAAAAAGAAACCTGCCAGAAACCTTTAAACAAGTAAACATAATTACTTTCCACTCCATGCTTTGGGTTTCAGCCACATTTGCACGTTGTCTTAGCTGTGTTAGAAGGCTAGAGGACAGGGGAAATTGATTTGCTGTATGAAGGTGAATAAAGACAGAATGTCATGTTAGCTGATGGATATATATCTTGAGGCTCAGTGTATATATCTGCAAAATAAATGAGCAGGTTTTTTGGTGTGAAGTTCTGGAGAAATGCCAGTGGTGGGTTGGAAAAACGCAGCATTGCATCTGGACGGAAAAACATTGATGTGTTCCTATTTTTGAGCCAAAAGCAGTGTGGAAAATGTTTTATAAAATCTCTCTGTTATGAAACATCCATCATTAATTTAGAGCTGGAAGACTCGGGCGTTCTAATGATGCCTAATGAGCGAATCGCACTTTAACCTAAATTATTATGACCTTTGACCTTTTCCACATTTTTAAAGCGTTATATGTGTGAAAAAAAATTAAAACTGCAGCTACACAAGAAAAAAATCTCCCATTGATTCACTCAAGGAACTTTCTGGTAATTATCTCTATTTAACTCTAATGTTGTTGAGCCTAAAGCAGTTCTTTGGGGATGTCATTTACTACAGTGCCCTGACATCATTTGGATATGGTTGAATAAGTGATGAGTATTGCAGATGCTTTATCTTAATTTAGCTCATATGTTAAGTAATTTACTATATTTGTCTATGTCTTCAAATAATTTCCCACCATTTCCCTCCAAGTCTCAAATATGAACAATTTAACCCTAAGGTGGTCTTCGGTTCTTTTGACTGAAAATGTTTAAGTTTAGATTTTTTTGGGGTATGAATGATTGCACTCTCTATGTGAACACACAAAAAAAAAAAAAATCATGGACAATAATAATAAATCATTAATAATAATTATTGCATAAATATTACTTCGATGAAATTCCCTCAAAATAAAAAAATAAAAATATTATTCAACAAAAATATTTTACATTGATTTTACTGGGGGGAATGCATGTAACCAAGACCGAATTGCTGATGTAACCAAGATCGAATTAAATCAAAGACATACGGATATCTGCAAAAGATCAAGGATGTCGGAAACCGCTTATCTCATTTACTTCATGTGGTGACATTTTTATGATAATAGGTACACAAGTACAGCACCTATCTACAATTATGTTACTATAAATTGTACTTCTTTAGATCAAATCATGCAAAAAAAACTATTTGTTTCAGATCCTCACAGAATCAATGAAAATGCAGGACTTCCTTTCCTACAAGCATGATACAGTGTTACAGTTTCTCCTATTCGTTTTCAAGTGGTTCGACGACGACTCCTTCGTCTCTGATATGGCATCTTTCTCTGACTAACGTCTATTGCTGAAATGACCGAACAAACGCCCTGGTTAATATAGTGGAAAATAGGGACATTAGCCCTTTAAGAAGAGCTCCTATCATGCAGTCGTGCCCTTCAGAATTTTACAGCTGGCATCTCAGGGCCTGCTCCATTTCATCTACAAGCTGTATATATAACAACCCATTTGCCGATGTGCATTCGTAGCGGATGGAGCATTGGGCCGGAGCCAGCCAGGCCTGTCAGAAGTGCTTATTTACAGGGGCAAGAGCTCAAGAGCGGAGCTCACACAATGATCAATAATGAAAGGAATTCGTCCTTTCATGTAATGCATGATTATAACCAAAGCCAAGGTGAACAGCTCACTCAAAATAAGAGCAGAGGCACCTTTTCCACGTCAATGCAGGCTTGTTTTATTCGCAGGCCCGCTGTTCAAACCAATTGCGGTCTGACAGGAGAGCGGCAATCAGGGTCAGAGCGCAGGTCAGGGGGAAAGATATAGTGTATCGATTTCTCCACGGGAGCGGAACCGGGCCATGGCGGAGCTCCGTGCGGCAGGGGGCGGGGTGGAGAAGTCGGTGGCTCGGCCTTCATTTCAATCAAAAACGGAGGGGTCAGGGGTCAAGCCTGCTCCACTCCCCATCATGATGAATTGGACTGCGGCGGGTTCAAGCGGGTGACCCTTGGCTGCAGAGCTCGGAGTACGGGACATAAGAACATAGATTACACCAGAGGTAAACATGTCACCCGCTACTATTAAATCAAGAAAAAATAATCATACCAAACGCTGCTCTCTGCTGTTTCCTTCATACAACTAATGGTAATAAAAGGGACTTAAATGCTTCTAAACAATGTCACAAGGCCCCATAGCCTTTAACTAGACAGAAATGCTCTTTTGATTTAATACATTTTCCCAGCAGAATCACAAAATCAGCACAATAACTGTGGTAAATAAGATGTCACATTTATATGGATCCTGCTTCTACATCCAAATTTCACCCTTGTATTAAACACCAACCTGCCATGTTGTTATTGTAATACATCCTCACACCTGTCTCCAAGCAAAGTTAGCAAAATACCGTCCCTCGGGCCATTTTTTGGTTCTTTTTGCTTGCATTGTCAAGGCTGTGTTGTTGCATGCATCTCAAAATGCTGCAAAAAGTGACTTGGACACATACCTGTTGTCTATAATCAGAATAACATTTGGTTCCACTTTATTTTGATAGTCCAAAATAGACATTCTACTAAGTAACTTTGCAACTACATGTGAGCTAACTCTCATTAGAGTATTAGTAGACTGTTAGGTTAGGGTCATTCACACGGGGGCATCGTCGTCACCGCGTCTCATTTACTTTGAATGGGTGACGTTATTGTAATGCATTGCCGAACTAAATTGTGGGTTCCGTTGCTTTGCGTCACTGGCGTTGCTCACGGCAGAAGTTGAAAAGTTTACAACTTCTCAAGCCCTAACGCAGGCGTCAGCCAATTAGATCGTCTATGCAAATGCCCTAGTGCAGACGCGAGCCAACTGCGTTCATGCAACACTGGAAAAGTAATATGATTGGCTGTCACTATGACACCCCGTGTGAATGGTGTTAGGCTTCAGGTTAGTAGAATATGTTGACAAGTATTTGCAAAGTCACTTACAGTCAGTAGAATGATTCTTGGAGAACAGCAGATATTAAGTGTTAGCAGATACTCTAATGAACTCTAATGAATGGTAGTTGACATGTAGTTGCAAAGTTACTTATAGTCAGTAGAATGTCTAAAGTGGACAATCGAAATAAAGTATTACCTACAATTATAATATTCTACAGAAATTATTCCAAATGTGACCTTATTAGTAAACAGAAAACACTGTTCATATTGAATGTGGTGTGTTTTATGTATATTTTTAGACAAATGGCATGCATATTTTATTGCATACATATATGTTGCATGCATGTTTTATTGATTGCATATTTTATAAATTTCATGAATATGTTATTGCATGCATATATGCCAAAGTGTGAAAATAATATCAGAAAAAATTGTAATATTGGTGCATCCCTAACACGGTATGTAATGGTTTAATAAGCACATACAGAATACCACTAAAGGGCTTTACATGAGTTAAAAAATCTATTTATGACCTTTCCTCAATGAAAGAACACAGTTTAAGGCTAGAAAATAGAAAAACTTTATGCAAGTACTCAAACGCAGACACGAATGCTTAGTTAGCATACTGCAACCATGCAGTCTTGTTTAAATAGCACTGGCGCATTTCAGGACGCAACAGCATGTGAAATTGAACTTCTGTAGCTAGAAGCATCTGTGCTCGCTTGCTTGCGTAGTGTATGTTTCAGGTCTAAGGCCTTACGTGTTGTTGGCTTATTAAGCATAATCAGTGAGACACTGTGCATGTAAACACACTCACTGCTATTTCACACTGAAGTATTGTCAATAGTCGCATAAATACCTGTAACCATGGTCGATATCTTCAGCTAATGGCGTATTACAAGATCTCATCAAGGAGGGAAGGTGGTCTTATTATCATATTGCTGTTGTTCTCTGTCCACGCTAGCTATTAATAAAGATGACAACGTTATTGAGGCTCACAGAGATCTCTAATCTCACCTAAGACGTGTTCTACAGTATTATGAAATGTTTGTGTAAAATTACACAGTGGACTGAACTCATGATTCAGATGACAAATGCCAACAGTCTGAGGGTCTTCCCCATCAGCCGCCTGAGAGAGATGTTTGCATTGCCTGCCCGTAATTACCCAGCATGCAATATTCAGTCAGGACGCCCGCAGACCCTGACAGATTATGCAGCGGTGTGTGGGATCCAGCGTCTGACTGAGTGGGTGAATGAGGTCTGACTTCACATTTTTATTTGTTCTCTGTGCTTTAACCTCATTTACAGTAAGAGAAGGAGGTCAGGGGCCGTATTACACCATATCAACATATGCTTGATAGCATATGCAGCGGCGCTAGTCTATTTCTGTAAGTCGGCTACAAAGAACAATGATTCCTACTGGTTTTCTTTCTTCACAATTCAACTGGCCAATAAATATATGAGCATTAAGGCTACAGTGTATTGTATTAAAGCCAAGATAATATCAAATTGGTCTTATTGTGCATGATTCATAAAAGCAAATTATTTTGGTGTGGTGTGAAGTAGGGCGGTGGAGTGAATGAGCGACTTTCACTTTGTTGTTTGTATATTTTTTTATTAAACTTTACGTTCAATGTTTGCCGGTTCCCGCCTCCTCCTTCCCTGAACTACGAACTTTGTTACATCTGCTTAATGTTCTTCCGATGAAACCTATATTACCAATGAACTTACATGATAGTCATTTGTGAAGGCAAAAAAAATTCAAAAATATGCCATTTTCCTTCAAAAAGAGCTTATTATATCCCCTATGCAACTGTCCAAGACCTTTCTATGAACTTTCAGATTTTTATTAATTTTTATGACTTTAGAATTCCCTGATATTACCAGGTTTTCCACTACCATAACAAAAAAGTTTGCTTACATAATCTTTCATGAAAATATAAAAACATACTTTTCTGCTGAATTAACCAAGGTGGCAGAAGCATAGAAACATATCATTAACTAATATAAATCATAAACTACAAAGGGATCTTTCCCGCATTAAAAACAGATAGACAGAGCGTGGCATAAAAATATAATAATAATAATAATAATAATAATAATAATAATAACATAATATAACATTAATTTAATATAATATAATATAATATAATATAATATAAAATAAATAGAATATAATATAATAATAACATAATAATAATAAACATTTATTTGTATAGCACTTTTCATACATGAAATGCAACTCAAAGTGCGCAAGCGATGCGAGAACCAAGTTTTGTCTCGTGAACGCGCGTACGACAGTTACTTCTTCAAGGGATGACACTGATGCATACCTACATTTTACCGCTAAATATTATGTTTCACACAGAAACACGTAACAATTAAATGTGCTGTGAATGCAGTCTAATGTTGTCTTCAAGCACTGAAGTGAACTGGTACGGCGCTGCCCTGTTATTTCCTGTAACACATTTCAAAAATTCACCATTTGATGTTTGGGAATAAATCGCATTTGTGTTGCTTGCTAAACTGAACGGCTTCCTCCATGAGCGCACACACTGGGGGCAGATGTTGCGGATGAGAGATAAATGAGTTTGATGGTGTTTAGAGAAAGAGGAGGAGGAAAAGATTGGGAAAGAGGGGGAGGAAAGAGAGGGAGCAAACCAGTGCGCTCGGCAAGGACGGGTCGGCAACGGCCCAACATTAAGCTAGAGAACAGTCTTCCAGTAACAACAGAAAGAACATGAAACAGCCGAGCTAGCGGAACCAGCCTCACCTACTTGAAAAGAAGAGAAACTCATTCAGTACTGGCACTGTTCTCACAACACACAATTGGCAGTGACGGTAAAGATGGCTTAGAGAGAGGCACACAGGGTATGAGCCACCGCACAGAAGGTTTAAATGCTCTACTTTGGGCAAACACTAATTAAAGGGGCCATATTCAACACTTTTCACTTAAGTACACTTGTTTGGTCAAGGTTTTATGCACAAAAAGCAGTCGTAATTTCGATTTACATGTGAATTTTCCACCCTCTCTCTGACCCTTTGAATTGCTACTGTAGACTTCTACGGTTTATGTAAATAACCTCATTATAATTGGCTAACTTCTGCAAATAGCGTGCTATACATTAATATATGCACAAAAGATGTGAACGTTACAATGCAACTTTGAGTTACACAACAGTTAATATTGCAAATTAAATGTATCATTGAAAATAGGGGTATACATGTATAAATACAGACATAAATAAATGTATACATCCAAGAGAACATAACTTATAAATATTGTTAATGTAACAACAAATATTAGTGTATAATAAAATGAAATACTTAATATATATTAATATAAATTAAAGATATATTGCACAGAATTGCATTGCAAACATTACTCGTCTACAAATATTAAAATCAAACTCTATATGAAAATAGAGCTTTTGTTTGATACATCATTCCTTAGTTTAGCATTATTTAGACTACATGCATGAACTAACAGAGAGGCTATTATGGAAGAAGCCTCTCATGCACAGGAAGCTTCTCTCCCTGAAGTCACACTGGGCAGAATGAGAGATGCTTCGACCTGTCATCCAATCAGCTGAGGTCCTCACACAAGTGTTTTCCTGTTGCTAGTCTCAGTGCCTGAGGGCTTTTGAACACTCTTCACCAATAAGAATCCCACAAAGTAGAATCCAATAAAAACCTGACAGCCGACTGAAAGCTATATGCAAAGGGCCACATTAGCTTTATGAAAACTACAGTAGAGGTTAAAAATACTCTATAACCTACTACACCACCTTCTTTATCTCTTTCCTCGGCTCTGAGCCCGAAGTGCAAATGTACTGTACTAAATTCCCAACTCTACCCGGCAGATTCACTTTACTCAGAGGCAATCATAGGGTCGGCCTCTTTGAGTGAATGTAGCACTTCACTCGCAGGTACTTTGCAGTCTGTCAGGGAAGCTCCACTGTGGGCCCCTAGTGAGAACCCAGGCCTGGGGCCTCGGTTTCAGCATTAGCTGAAGCCGCACAGCCGTGCTGATCTGAGGGGGGTGGGGGAGGGTCTTTTGGAGCCAGACGGAGAGGTCGGACACGCTCCATCTCACTGCCACTCAAACAGGCCGGACATCTGCGCTAGCTGGCCTGTACTTCAGGGAGTAGCACGGCTCTTCTGGTCACACATCTACTGACTGCATGGCCTGTGTGTGTACATGTACAAGTGTGTGTGAATGTCTGAGGACCTCTCTGTGGAAATGAAATCAGTTACAGCTTAAAGACAACATGAGACAGCTTTCGCAATGCATTTTACTTGTATAATGGGAAGCATTTAAGAAAAAAAAAATGGCGGACAAGACTTGATTTCATGCATTTAACTGGATAACTGAAAAGTACACTCTTAAAATTAAAAATTACAAAAGGGGGTTTTCACAGCAATGCCATATAAGAGCCATTTTAAATTAACAGTTTTTCAGAGTCAAGTCCATTTCAATAATCTAAAGAAACTTTCCACTTGAGCAATGGAAATGTTCCATAGATGTTGGAACCAAGGACTCCAATTAAGAACCTTTATTTTTAAGTAGATTGTGTTGCCATACGTATTCTGTATCAATCCACTTGAACACCTTAGCAGCCCAGACAACCACTGTGGTTTCAACTTTTGCATGGGCATGTAACATTTACCTCTTTTTTTCTCCAAAAAACCAAAAAACTAAAATATAGTTTAATATTCTTTTTCACACCCCAGCAGATTTGGTTATGTCAGCAAAAAAGAAAAGCTGTTTCAGAGGAGTAAGTAATTACTTTTTGATGAACGATTATGAAAACAAACAATAATGCGAACAATCAATTCCATGTTGTCTTTAAGAACAGTGACCAAGAATACGTCTGCAAAGTTAGCGCACTCCAAAAAACGGTGCAGTCATTTTAGAAAGCTGCCGTTTGATGCGCTGCCAGCGAGCGTTTCTTCAACAAACACACGCCGCAGAAGCCCAAAAGACTTTTAAGAAAACTTTCATTTTGCTCTTTACTTTGTTATTCATCTCTTTTTAACATTTTATTCCACTCCCTAGAAACAAACTCCGCACGTTCTCATGGAGCACTTCAGTAAAGCGGCGCGAGAACGCTCCCGTGTCTCCATATATGAATACATTAGAGCGGGTGATTGTCAGGCGGTGCTGCTGGATTCCTCCCTATGGTCCCGCACGGCTCTGAGAGAAGAGAAGGAAAGCTCGCACTATTGTTAACCTCTTATCAGGCAGTTGCTAACACTCTAAATTGTTTCCCCCTCAGCAGAGGTTTGGCAAGAACGCCTTTCTCTTCCCCTCCATCACTCCCTCCATCTGTCTGCATGCCGAATTCCCTCCGAGTTAAACAGGTTGCGGGAACGCGTCCCTGAACGGTGCCTTATATAATTAATCAAACTCTCCGAGAGGATATCGATGCGATTCACATCTAAAATTCTCCAGGCAAAGTTTCGCCTGAAAGCAGGAACATAACAGAGCGAGTGAGAGATGAGAGATGGTGCAGGTGCTGCAGCATTTCCAGAAATCTGACATCATGTCTACAATGGACGGATACAGTGCGACTAGGTTTGGGAAACAAGAACTGGTTCTCATTCAGAACCGGTTTCATAAAAATAAAAATAAAAATACTGAAACTGAAAGGTTTTTATGACAACATTAATAGTTCTTAAAAGTCTGTATACCTGCAGGTAAAAAAATAAAATAAAGAAATAATTGAATTCTATTATTTTATTTTATTATCTTTTATTATATTTATTTATGAAAATAATAATAATAATATATTTATTTATTATTACTATTTTTATTTGATTATTTTATAGTAATATATTGATTCATATATTTATTTTATTCTATTTATTCTGTAGAGATGTATTTCTATGACTTGTGACTAGGGAACAAATGATTCTTATTTGGTTCTTTTTAGTAAATCAGACAAAAGATTCAAAAGCTAAATGACTCACTCAATGGCTCATTGAATCGGTTGGAGAGGTTCTTGATTTACTGATTCACTGAATTAAGTGGCTGCGTCCGAAATCACATACTCTCTTGAGTACTTATTTTGAAAAAGTAATTACTTTACAACCGCTAAAAAAGTACATTCTATATACTATGGTGTGTAGTATGACTATAATCTGGACGTACACCATTTGCTATGTTGTCATTATCATGTGACTTACCAGCATCAGTATCATTGCTTCACTGTCATTCACAAATCCTCTCCCCTGGCCTCATTGGATAGTAAATTGTCCATCATTTTCACACTTCAGAATCTTGCCGGAAGTAGTAGGTCATCCAGGTACTTTTTGCCAACTCTTTTATGAGTACTATAAATTCAGACACACTACTCATCACATATTGTTTTTCGCCTACTATATAGTAGGGAAGTATGTGATTTCGGATACAGCCAAAGAGTTAATAAAATCATGAAGGCACAAGAATCATTAAATGGAATCAAAACCAGTTTCTGGTCTCTGACCTACTAAATAATCTTTTTCTAAAAATGTTTAGTTATAACTAGCACTGGGCCAATAATTCAAAATTATATTTGGCCATTACTGCTTGGCAAGTTACTTCTCCCTTGTGTCCGCTCAAAAACAGCCATTTTAATACATAATGCACAATTTCCTTCCAAATATTTTAATAGATTTTTAGTAAATAGTGCATTAAAAATGTAACATGTAATATTAGTATATACATGCAAATATCAAGTGTTACACTGAAATTAAAGCACCATACTTTTGCCATTTTATCAGTCATCATCTGTTCCGCTTCTCTATTGGTATTGCCATTGGAAAACCCATCTCTGCTTGACCACTAGTAACTTTTCAAACACAACCTAGTAACCCAGTTAGTAAGCATTCTGTGGTGAAGTGCAGCTTACGTGCTTTCAGTGTAGACGGCCTCAAGCTGGTCTCTTGCAGTGTAGAACCAGCGTGAGCCATCTCACATCATTGCGCTCATGATACTCTGATTGGCACGTTCACCGTTGGTTTCCTGCTCACAAACTATGAACTTCCTGTATACAGAATATTTGGTGCCTCTTCTTTCCATTATTTTCTCTCTCTAGTTCTGCCAGTTGGTGCTGTTTTGACAAAACATGACTAATGAAACTGTAAGCGTCCCTCTGGTACTGCTCCTCCTTTCTGGGATAGCAAATTAATTTTTCCTCTGTACTGATTAAAAATTTACCTACCACATAGAGCGGAGCAAGAGCGGAATATGTAAATCTCCTCAAAGTTCTCCACTTATCTCCATATCAAATGTTCTAGAGATGTACATTTCACACGTAAAGCTGCCGTGCTGAGATGAGAAATTTTATAGTCGCAAATACCAGCATCGTTTATATCAAAGAGCAACATTTATATCTGACAGAGCGCCGGAATGGCCTTGTACTGCCGAATCAGATGGGGAGGGAAAAATCAAAATCAAACAGGAGTTTATCCCATCCACACACACATGTCCAGGACAGAGAGGGGTCTCTTGTTGTTTGGCAGCTTTGACATTTGTAGAATGAAGCGCAGAGGACGTGTTCCTTTAGCACGTGTGCTGTCGTTCCCGCAGAGCCGCTATCACCGCTTCTAAAGAGTGAGACTGAGCTCACCGCAGCGCTGATACTGCAACAAAACACAACTGCTCGAGAGCCCGGTTATACAAGAAACAACAAACGCTTTAAAAAAACAACTTTACCCTCTGAAGATGTGCTTGACATTTAACACTACAGGAATGATCTGCGTTAGCTCATTGAATAGCATCTGATGCATACAAATTACCACAGAAAATCATTTCAGCTCTCTTTGTTTCATTTAAATGATGAGGGGTTAAAGACCTAAATATAAAGATCATGTTTGTTTTTTTTATTCTTAAATCGTGTATTATTTGTGTTATAAAGTTGACAAAATTGGCATATTTGCAGTGGGACGTCTAGTCTATATATCTGTGGGTGCTCAAGTACATCAAGTGAGGCATATTGTCAGGTTAAGATGTAGCAGATGCTTCTGGTAAGACTGTTTCTGGCAGTTTTTCATCATCAGATTACATATGCAAACAATAGGAAGACATTTATATTCTCCTGTTGATTCTAGACAAAGGTCAGGCAAAATACCTGCTTAGCTTGATGTAAACGAGGAGGTTAGGTTAACTTCCTTTGTGGTATCTTTGTCGTCATTACAACAAAGTTGAAAGCTATCCTATAGCACTAGTCACGTGTTAACATGTCAAGTAACTGCCTTAGTTTAACAGAAATGTTAGCATTTTTTAAAATAATTTTGCAATAATCAATGCAACAAATGCTGAGCTTAACTTGTACTGATCCCAGAAAACTCAACAAACAGCATTGAAACAGAATATAAAGAATATTGATAAAATATTCATATCAACAGCAATGTGATTGCAATGTGAAAAGTGTGCTATGTAACGGATAATTTTTTTTTTTTTTTACAATTTTATTATATTTTCTCTGCCTGTCAGGCCTCGATTACATAATTTCCAGGGACATTTATTAAAAAAGTAAATTGGGTCCATTTTAATTTCATGACTTTAAAATCCTCTGCAACATAATGAAGGTTTCTTCTCACAAACTACTTGTTTTTTTTACCAGAAATCTCATAAAATACCACTGCAAATCTAGTTAGCAGTAATGATCATCTAAACCGTTATACTGGTCTCACTTCTTTTACTGGATTGTAAAAACTGGGCTTTTGTATATAAAAAGTTCCAATAAAAAACCCTACATTTGACTTAAAATGAAAAACTTGTGACATTTATACCAGCATGTGGTGCAATTACGAGAATAATGCAAGTGCAAAACCTTTATAATGGTTTCAAAAATTATTCAGACAGCTTTTCTACACAGCTAAAAGATCCAAGATCTTATTAAAGTACTTCTGAAATTAAATTATGAAACAATGCTTTTTATAGAGGCGAGAAAAAACACACGACTTCAATCACCTTCCTTTTTAAATCTTGTGGCACTGCACTAATTAATTCTATTGAAATGAGTCTAATTAAATTGGCCTAATAAGAGGCAGCTGACTGCCATCTCTGAGCACAGACACAAAGCTTGTAATAGTCAGGTTATCTCCACCGTCCACAGCCGCTCTGACAACGCTAAGCCTTGTAAATACAGGCCCCTCTTACACGGGCACCAATATCTCCGGCACTAGGGGAGACGAGAAAATTCCCACAGCCTCTGTGTGTGTGTGCGTGTGTAAAGACAAGCTTTTTTTTCAGGTGTACAAGAAGACGAGGAGATTTTCTTTCTCTGAGAACATATTGTTCATTTTGTTTAATTGATGGGGAAAAATACATTTCAAGTCCCTCTTTTAGCACCTTGGTTTTCAAAGAGGGGCCCAATTAAGGGTCCTCAGACAAAAGGAGATTTGGAGTGGAAGAGCTCTTCTCTTCCTCCGCGAACACTTTCCCATGACAGAGCGGGAATGCCTTCGCTCTGGAGTCACAGAGGAGCAGTGTGCAGGATGCTGTTAGTACGGAGAGGGAGAGAAATGCAATCCTTTGTTCTGCTATAGCAGGATCCCGCTCCGCCGTCGCAGTTTAAACGCTCATCTTTCACGGCTGCTTCAGTACTGAGAGCAAAGTCTTATACAGATGCTTAAATTCATACGGAGCTGTGTGTGATTGACTAAACTCACACACTAAACACACTAAATGCATCATATCTGACGTTGAGCCTGAGAATTTAGTAGTTTTGTTTAGTCAAATCCTTACAGTTCTCTCAACAGATGATGTCATTACACTGACATTTGATTTATTGACAAAATTCTGGGGTAAAAATCTGGATGAGTAAGATACAAACATGTAAAATTTACCGTGAAATCAAAATAATTTTGCAGTATTTATCCGTGCACACCATTATTCTTTTTAAATGTATGTGTCCTCATAATCTTTAATCAGAATAAAGGACCGTTCACACCAAGAACGATAACTATAAGGATAACGATAAAGATATAGTTCTAAAAATCGTTCTCACTATTAAAGAATAGCAGAGTCCACACCAGAGACATAACGATAATGGCTCAGAGAAACGATATCGTTGGAATCCCTTTCAGAACGATTTTATCCAGCTGATGAATGATAATAACATTGACAGCCAATCAGAATCCATCCTGCTATAACGAGTCGTAAAACTGTAAACAGATTTTCCTGTGTTGAATGCTGACATCTAGACTAAATATTTAGCTAACATCATTATGCCAAAAAAACGTGGGAAATGAAACTAAACAATATAACCTGACATCTGATAATTTTGCAGAAATTTGGGGTCAAAATGTAAAAGAATAGCATTAGCACACATTAAATGACACCGAAAATTCTTCAGGCCTGTCAACAGTGTACAAAATCGATGTGCCAGCATGTTTCAAATGACACTTGTTCCGGATTCTTACATTCCTCTGCAAAATATTTTGCTAGTCTCGTAAATCACTTAATTTGCACGATTCTATGCAATTGTTTGCTAGTAACGTAAATCAGAATAAACAAGCTCATCGTTTAGAAACGTTCTGACACCTGCTTAAAGCGCCCATCGCTGATCAAAACACACACGTCGTCCAGTCTACATCCATCATGCCGTTCATCTGAAATGCCGCAGAGCTTTGAAATGTGATTTACTGGATGTGGGATTAACTCCAGCAAAGCAAATATTTGAATGAAACAAATGGCTTAGACAACTGAAAGACATGTGCTTTGAATCATGTTTGAATTATGATAAATTAGATTTCAGCTCCAATAAAACCTTAGGAAGGAGAGCGTGAGCGATGTGACTCGGGTGGAAAATCACATTTGGAAACGTGTCGGCCATCGTGTGAGGTTTTCCCGCCCCACACGCGCTAGATCACTTTAACTAAGTGGATCCTGAACGACCACAGGACAGACACGATTAAACCTGCCACATTACTTTTAACATTTTCCAACAAACAAACACCGTTGCCTTGTGTGCTTAGAGTCTATCCCGTTACATGATGTCAAACAGCTGAACGACCACAACCAAAGAAGGTTGGAAAAATGTTGTTACTCAATACACAACTCTAAAGCAAATGCTCAAACCGTTACGGAGCTGGACTTGTGCTTAGAGAGAAAATCTCATAACACTGTTCCAGTGTATTTCAGGTTTGTAATACGGTCCATAAATACCTTCCTTTCCTCTGCGTTCCAGAACAGACTGGAGGAGAGAGAGAGAAAGAGAGAGAGAGAGAGAGAGAGAGAGAGTGAGTCCTAAACTGATCTATTGAATTCCTTTAGTCTGAATGAACTGTCAGCCAGCAACTTTAAGACATTACTACAAGCTCAAGTAGTCTAGAGGTATTTACCCAAGAATTCCCCAAATAAACTTAATAATGGTAGCTAAATGGATATAATTGTGCTTAGAGATCAAATTCTGAGGGAAAAAAGTGAAATCACAGAAACATATGGGAAGCATTTCCTTACGGGAACGTTTCCAGAACGATCACGCAAGCTGAAAAATACATTGACGCTAAATATAAACCACAAAAATAGAGTTTGGCTAGTTTCATAAACAATAAAGAAGGGTAACATTTTCAAACTCTGGCAACGTGCTACAGCCTCCCAAGAGGGTTGAAATGTTTCACAAGAGATGAGAGGAGCGTTTGTGTTGAAATAAAAAATGGAAATGCGCACAGCCTACTTGGTGGAGAATGCGGGCTGAAATCAGCCCCTTTTGTCTCTGAATTATCTGAAAAGAGACCAGCTAACTCGAGGCCTCTGAAAACCCACTTTCCACCGCCGCCCCTCCCTGAAAATCAGCTCTTTCTGCCAGAGCTGGTGACCCATTAAGTATATTGTGTACATATGCAAAAGGGAGGCAGGCAGGTGTCTGGAGAAACACTAGAGCTATGTCACAGTCTCCGATGGGAGAGGAAGAGGAGATCGGCATGATGGCGGAGGAGGAACGGATATCGGGAAGGAGGGGGAGGGTCGGTCAGAGCAATGTCCTCTAACCGGCACCCTAATGCAGTTCCCCCTGAAACATCCGCCTGATGGACGAGTCTCCTCACTCCTGCTTTCTAATCAATTTATTTAGCAGCTAAGATAAATATCCTGCGCTGAGGTCGGGGATTAGAGAGCCCTTGTTTGTGCTGTCTGTAAATGCGCCGTTACGGCGAGAAAGGCAGGGCGGGGGCTGTTACCGTAGAGCGGCACGTCTGTTTCTCTGTCCATCCGAGCGGCCGGGAGTGAAGTCCCAGCTTATGTTTATTTATTCAGCTGATGTCAATACTTTACACAGTCACTCAGGAAGGAACATCCAGGCCTGCGCTTGGCAGAGACGTGCACAGAGGAAATCTGCTTGTCATTGCTGCTGTTTCACGTCGCTAACAAATGCATCACCACACAAGTCAACCACAGGGGAGGACACACGTTACCCCCTCACAGACACGCATTACGGACAGACTGAGCGAGTTCCTGCCGAGAGAGGCGTGTGAATCGCTCTCCCGGTTCTGCCGCTTTGCTCCTGATGGGTCTATAATAGTGTTTCCCAACCTTTTTGTCTTATGTGCCCCTGCAGCCCAATAAGTAAGGCTCTAGTACCTCTTCATTGACACCAAAACTCAAATGTGCTCCTCACAATATACTACATTTCCTTAAAAAGGAACTAAATGTGAAGTCATTCACTACAAAAAGATAATTGCGGTAATTTTAACTTTTTGACAGGCCTAATATATTTTATCTTAATCTTTTTTCATAGGTTTAAATTAAAATCGTTTCAATTACTGTTTGGAACCACATGGAATCACGTTAACAACTGTGTGTAAAAAAAAAAATCTGACAATGCACAATGCTGAAAAGACCATTTCAGACTAACATATAGTTAGGCCTTATTGGAACACCTGAGAAACAAAATTCAAACCACATATTTTATGACGCAACCAGGACACTAAAAAGTAACTTATGCATTCTAATTATACTGTACACTTCACTGGTTCATAGTAAAGTACAGTAGAATAATCAACAAACTGACAAATTGAAATAAAGCAATTTAATCCAGCCACAAATTGTTTTGATGACACATTTAAGCTGGTTTAGTTAATCTACCAACCTGACTAAGATTGTGTTCGCCTGGTTTAACTGATTTTCTATCCTGAGTGAATGCTCAAATTAAGTGTTATATAATGTTTTTAGTGCAAGATTAATGTTAAGTGGGAGATTTATCGGCGTTTAATTTTTTTTGGGGGGGGGGGGGGTGAGAACATGAATATGTTAAATGTTCTATATTGCCATATTCATTCAGCAATTGATATGTCATGCTAATGCTACCAAAGCATTGTGAAACCAATTAGCAAGTTAGCCTTAACTGCATTAACTGAATTAGCTGGTTGAAGCTAGCCAAGTTTCCACTAGTAAAAATATTTTGTTGTGTATAAAAAAGTTGAGAGTACATGATAGTTTTAAGTTAATGTATGAATTAGCTAACTCAAACATTTCAAGTTAAGGGAGATTAAAATCTGCCAGTTCTGCTTACTTTCTTTTTGAATTTCTGAAATTTAGATTTTTTTTTTTGTGTTTTGCCAACTTTTTGGGGTTTACAGTTCACCTCTGTCAAACTATCATTAACATGCTGTGATTTGGAATGTCCTAATCCAGCATACTGCATACTACTGATACTAGCATGTAAACTGGGATGCTATTGCTACCATAGCCTCAATTCTAGCACGTAAGAAAATATAAATGCTATCACTGGTGAAGTGCTTTAATAGTCGATAAAAACAATGTCACCACGTCTTCCTCCCCCAGCTCTGAGGTGAGTCATTTGTCGTGCGGTTGAGATTTTCCCCAGCTGGGAACTGGAGAGTCTTCAACTGTCGGTTTGATTGCACTAGCCTCAGGCATTAGGTTCAATCCAGCATGTCGCACCTCAGTAGTCTCACACAGACAGCTGAAATCTGGCTCAATTTACCTCAGGGATTTGTTAACTTTCACATACATTTAGCTGTGCAGTTGGCCAGCTCAAATTGATAAACCTGCTGTTCTTACTGTGGTGATTTCTGAGATGCCAGGAACCTTCACCAAACCCAGCATACCAGCTGACACGCACTTGTGCCGTGTTCTCCAGCAATGAATTAGAGAGATGTTTCCTTTTTTCATGAAACCTTTTTTATGAACTTGCAGTAAGTGAGATAATAGTAAAGCTTAGTCTCTGCTTCAGACAGGCCGTTAACAGACCATTTGATGCATGTTGTACACAAAACTGAAAAGAGCTTTCATAAAAAAAATAGGAAGTTTCAATCTGATTGACTGTTTTTTAAAGTGAATCTTTGATATATATATTAAAACATCTGCTTAAGACAAGGTATGGTATGACGTCAGAACTTGGAAGTCTAATTCGCCGCTGATTCCTTCGAGATTTTCCTATGGGGTTTTTCAATTTATGAGTAAAATAAGGTCTGTGGCAAACATAACATGACGATACTTTGACGTTTTGTTCTACAATGTAAACTGCACACACTCACACCCTAAACATTCTTTTTTAGTTACTTATTAGAAACATACGTTTTCAAAAATAAACAGAACTGCTTTTTTTAAATTCGTGTTTTCGGTATGTGTGCAGGACTTGACATTCACTTTTTTAAGTTTTAACTGTGGCTAGTGTTTTTCCAAAGTTATAACCACTCAGCATTTTCACTAGCCACAATTTTAAAATCGACACAATGGGGGAAAACTGCCATATAGATATTTTTAATATCATCTCATAATCTGACAGCAGGTATATTAGGCTGCTATCACTTTAAGACCTGATGCACGGATCCATTATACTGCTACACGGGTTTCTTTCTCAAATGTTTACGTTCACCTTTTATTTTGTGTGTATTTGACTGTTTAAATGCAATAAGCAATGAAAAAGAACTCAATTTAGTACTGAAAGGCGAGTTTATCTGCACGCACTTTGGGTGTGAGCACAAAATCTACGGGAATGAGCAGTATATAGTTTTCTGCTTGGTGTGAGAGTTTTAAAAATCACACCACAGTATGGCTGAATCAGTACCTGTTGACTTATTTTTAGCGTTACACTGTATGTACAGTCATACCACCCAGGCATACTATGGCTAGACACTGTACATGTTGTTCAGACGGCTGTTTCCTGTCTAAGTGGCGGTTCTTGGCCAGAATTACCTGCTATGAGGATCAGACTTTAAGTAAGACTACCACCAGCTTCACCAGAACAATGTCATTCCTTACTAAACGTTATGCATTCTTGAAAATATATAACAAAACTGAGGGGGGAAAAAAAGAAGAAAGTACAGAACCAATCTAGCACCCAAGAGACGCACTGGGAAAAAGACAGTTATTTAAATGTAAATAAATAGGAATTTTATCTGCTTCTTCCTCTTAAAGTTTGCTGCTTTATCTTCCAACTCCTCTGGCTTTCCTCTGCAGTCGCTCGGTCTATTACAGAACCTCCAGCGCAGGTCACACCGAACAGAACACGAGCCGCATCCTGGACCTGCCTGCTGGAATTAATGTGGCCGGGAAGCAAGCGTTGCTATCGGCTTGAGACCATTACCACATGTCGTTTGTCATTTTCTATGATACCACAATGCGCTAACATTTAATTTTCTGCCGCACTTTATCAGTGGCAAAGTTCTCTCTCTCTACGCTCCATTGTCTTTGACCTATATACATACAGCAGGCCAGATGGATGAGAGGAGAGCATCCATCGTTCGGCCTCTGTCTGTGACAGACATCAGACATCCTGACAGCTCCCCCTCCGCTCTGGATCACATGGGCCTGTTGGAAGAAACTGCGCAAGACCCTTCATAATAACGATAGAAAGAAAAGAGGTGGATGGTTTCAAAGGTGACATACATTATGCTCCTTTGTTACCTCTTCATCATCAGTATCAATCAATATTGCAGTTATTTCAGACAAATATTGGTATGACATCTAGGCCGATATTGGACACAAATAACTTATTTTTCCAGTTCTTACTAGGGATGCACCGAAATTTCGGCTACTGAAAACAGCTATTTTCGGTAGATTAGATAGATTTATAATATCAGCTATCAGTACTTGCCATCATTTCCTTCTTGTTGCATTTTCTTCTAACATCAAGTTTAAATTTGTGCATGTTAAAAGAGAAATGTACACATGCAGGAACACTGGATGTGTGTGTTTTTTTCATTGGCTGTCCTTGTTCAGTCTAATGCAGCATGAAAGAAAAGCAGAGAAAGCAAAAGACAAGATGCACATTACTTAGATAAAACACGGGCCGGGGCAACATGAAAGACCTGCTGCAGACACCATATTTCAATGAGACGTCCGTCCTAAGCTAAAATAATAAATACAAATGGATCAGCTGCAGGAAGATGAGAGGTCAGAGTGGTTTGAAGAAGAAAGAGGGATTTAGACGGAAGACAGACAACATTAAGCAGTGAGCATGACAGACAGACGGAAAAGGTAGGCCAGAGACAGGACGAGCCGAGATGAGACTCGGCGGGTGAAAACAGGGATCGATCGTGTGACATCACCGATGAACTGCTTTGATTGGATCAATTCATTCTGTTGCTGATGTGTAGAACAGATTACAGTGGCGAGACGGAGACGATATCGCATGTGTTTCAAGTAGGGAAACAAGAGCTGTGGCACACTTATCCATGACAATGAGACTGCAGTTGTGACAAATCAGTTGCAATCACTGCTAAAAAAAAACTTGTGAGTTTTCATACATGCACTCATTGTTATAGACTTGTTTCAACATGAGATTCTGTGCTAGTCTACAGACGTCCCAAAATTCCCTGAAGTTTCCATGGGGAGATTTGTTCTTTTCAGAAAAACAAATTCTAGGCTGCCTGTCCTCCATATATCATAAAGTCTTATGGTTAAAAATCAGCTCCCGAGAAAAATAATTACTCCACATAGGCCCGAAAACCCACCCCAAGGTTTTTGCCGTCACTTTTCAGTCATGCACACGCGTCATTAACACAAGCAGTGAGCAGCAAACCCTCAGAGAACTGCTCTAAATCTCCAGGCCTTTGGTCCACCAAAACTTCTCTCTAATACAAGAGCACAGAATATGTGTTAAAGTAAAGATCACTTCTTGTTTCATAACCTCAATACTACAAGTAATAATTACAGACCAATAACAATTGACATCCAAAATGACAACAGTGGCCAATATTATAAATCTATACTGTTTCATCCAACTTTTTAAAACGGATATAGCATTCACAATGGGTGAAATTGCACGTTTAAAGTGAAATAAAGCATTAAACACTTTAAAATGGAGTACAAAAGATAATTGTACTGTTTAGTACTTTAGAAACTTGCCATTAGCCCTATTCAAACGGGGCTAGTTTTCCAGAGGGACGTTAGTGAAATTCATGTTTCACAGATGTACTTTACGATTTTAATCCCTTCCGAAACTGCCAAGTCAGTGTTTTTCTCACACAACCTCTGTAAAAATTCCAGGGCAAATTACCTACTGTATCGCATGTGTAACACCCACGTCTAGAAAACACACACTCCCACCTCTGTAATAAACACGGAGATGTTAGTCCCGTCCGAATCAGTACATGAAATCAGTGTCGTCAAGTAATAAGAATTTTAACTGAAACGTTGTTTAGAAAACTAGTCCCGTCCGAATAGGGCTATAGAAAAACGGCATTTTTTGCTTGAATCAGGCATTATCTGCTATATTGGCCTAATCATATCAATTTCATACTGATGATGTAAAAGTTAGTTTGGGTTAGTTTATCCAAAATTGAAAATTCTGTCATCATTCATTTACTCACCCTCTATGAGTTTATGTCTTCTGTTGAACACAAAAGAAGATACTTTGAAGAATGTTGGTAACCAGGCAGTTGACGCTAGCCATTGACTACGTTACATGTGCACCAATAATGGGATTATTTCTAATAATCAGAGTAAGATCTTAAATCGCAGTAAGTTTATATGTTTATATGACACGAGCAGAACTCGTCACTCCAGTTTACATGCAATTTTCATTATTCTGATTATTGGGTAATAAGTATGGTTATACCACACTCAGATAGACATACAGTATGCATGTTACCGGCCATTGTTTTAATCTACTCACATCAAATTTAAAATACATTTTTATGGATGTACTGGATATTATTTGGCACCGTGATGAACATAGCAATGCCGGGTTTGCCTACGCTGCTGCCGTGTTCTTCGTGCTAGCGATTTGGAGAAGAGAAAACTTCTGAATAATGTAATTCAAGAAATTGTGTGAACAACACGGCATCCGTGTAGTTACTACAATTATGAGCTTAAATCGCATTCGTTTGATTGAAGTATTGTGTTTACATGAGGTACAGTTTAATCGCAATATTGCCAAAATCCCATTATAAATCGCATTATGAGGGTGCATGTAAATGCACTCATTGACTTCCATAGTAGAAAAAAAAAACTATGGAAGTCAATGGCTACCGTCAACTGTCTGGTTACCAACATTCTTTAAAATATCAGTTCAGCAAAAGAAAGAAACTCACACAGGTTTGGAACAACTTGAGGGTGAGTAAATGATGACAGAATTTTCTTTTTTTTTAAACTACTATTAGACTATTAAATATGCCACATTTAAAACATGCCAAAGAAAAAGAGCATACCTGAACTGGGGTATTACCTCATCTAATCACACCAATACTGAACAAATATTGTTTTTAATACTTCAAATTACATTGATGGATAAATATGGCATGGCTATGGTGACCAATTTATTTTGCATCCCAACTTATAATACATTGGAATGCAATATTATTTGTACTACTGATACATACTGTAATACAAAAATCATTAATGTTCTGACCCTAAAAGACAGGGCCAGACCAGACTGGAGCCAAGCATAAGCAATGTTTACCTCAAACACTTCAGCTTGCTGTGCTGTGATGCTGAAATACATCAGCTCATGGCCACAAGCAACCAGCCAAAGCTTGAAATCCTCTCTCTGTCTCTATTTCACGTGCCCTCTGCTCTCAGCCCTCCCTCTCTACATTCAAGCCGTCTCTTTTTCTCTCAAAGACCTCTCACCATGGTCATGTCCAAGCCCTCTTTCATGTGTCTGCTCACTGCAGGTCCATTTCATGTCACGACCACGTAATTACCGATTTGTTTGGGGGAGAGGAGGGATGGATGGATGGATTTCATTTCAAAAAAGACATGAGGATTAAAACAAGATGTAAACATTAAAATTAGTGGGAGGGAAAAAAAAGAGAGAGATTTTTCTCTCTTTTTCCTGAATCAATATCATTGCTTTGACAGCACACTAAGCTTGTGTGAATTGAATGTGTCTGAACAGATCGCTAAAGCTTTGAGCGCGAGCCAGTCGGGGACAGACCTCAGAGAGAACAACACTTAACGCTTTCAGCCACAGCCAAATGAGAGAAACGGAGAGAAACACCCAGAAAGAGTGCATAAAAGAGAGGGGACGTGCCAGAAAAGGAGGGAAATGGACTTCTAACGGCAATAGATGCTGATGAAACGGCCACATGTAAAAGGACTTGCACTCTCCCACACAATGCTGCATTAAATGACGGTCAGGAAACGTCCACTGCCTGTACAATTGCAACTGTGACCGCCTCGGTTTTCAGTGGTCTTGGTTCCAGGAAGTGTATTTCCCATTCATTTTCTCCATTGGGATTTTAAAAAAAATCTTCAATAAAGAGTTCAAAGCCACAAATCAAAGTATGCTCCAAGAAGAATCACAACATTTGAAATTTCGATCAGTCAAAAGTTGCATGTGATCAACAATACCGAAAAAAATTAAATAACTTTTCTAGTTTAATATAATTTAAGATGCAATTTATTCCTGTGATGGTATAGCTGTATTTTCAGCATCATTACTCCAGTTTTCAGTGGTCACATGATCCTTCAGAAATCATTCTAATATCATTTTAATATGCTGATTTGCTGCTCAAGAAACATTTCTTCTTATTATCGATGTTGAAAACATTTGCGCTGCTTAATATTGTGATATACACACACACACACACACACATACATACACATACACATACACATATATATATATATATATATATATATATATATATATATATATATATATATATATATACACACACATACACTCACCTAAAGGATTATTAGGAACACCATACTAATACTGTGTTTGACCCCCTTTCGCCTTCAGAACTGCCTTAATTCTACGTGGCATTGATTCAACAAGGTGCTGAAAGCATTCTTTAGAAATGTTGGCCCATATTGATAGGATAGCATCTTGCAGTTGATGGAGATTTATGGGATGCACATCCAGGGCACGAAGCTCCCGTTCCACCACATCCCAAAGATGCTCTATTGGGTTGAGATCTGGTGACTGTGGGGGCCATTTTAGTACAGTGAACTCATTGTCATGTTCAAGAAACCAATTTGAAATGATTGGAGCTTTGTGACATGGTGCATTATCCTGCTGGAAGTAGCCATCAGAGGATGGGTACATGGTGGTCATAAAGGGATGGACATGGTCAGAAACAATGCTCAGGTAGGCCGTGGCATTTAAACAATGCCCAATTGGCACTAAGGGGCCTAAAGTGTGCCAAGAAAACATCCCCCACACCATTACACCACCACCACCACCATCCTGCACAGTGGTAACAAGGCATGATGGATCCATGTTCTCATTCTGTTTACACCAAATTCTGACTCTACCATCTAAATGTCTCAACAGAAATCGAGACTCATCAGACCAGGCAACATTTTTCCAGTCTTCAACTGTCCAATTTTGGTGAGCTCGTGCAAATTGTAGCCTCTTTTTCCTATTTGTAGTGGAGATGAGTGGTACCCGGTGGGGTCTTCTGCTGTTGTAGCCCATCCGCCTCAAGGTTGTGCATGTTGTGGCTTCACAAATGCTTTGCTGCATACCTCGGTTGTAACGAGTGGTTATTTTAGTCAAAGTTGCTCTTCTATCAGCTTGAATCAGTCAGCTCATTCTCCTCTGACCTCTAGCATCAACAAGGCATTTTCGCCCACAGGACTGCCGCATACTGGATGTTTTTCCCTTTTCACACCATTCTTTGTAAACTCTAGAAATGGTTGTGCGTGAAAATCCCAGTAACTGAGCAGATTGTGAAATACTCAGACCGGCCCGTCTGGCACCAACAACCATGCCACGCTCAAAATTGCTTAAATCACCTTTCTTTCCCATTCTAACATTCAGTTTGGAGTTCAGGAGATTGTCTTGACCAGGACCACACCCCTAAATGCATTGAAGCAACTGCCATGTGATTGGTTGATTAGATAATTGCATTAATGAGAAATTGAACAGGTGTTCCTAATAATCCTTTAGGTGAGTGTATATATATACACATTATATATATATAAATATAAATAAATAAATAAATATTATATTATATATATATATATATATATATATATATATATATATATACACACACACACACACACATACATACACACACACACACACACAAAAAAAAGTACAATAATAATAATAATAATAATAATAATAATAAAGAAGTATTAAGTATAAATCACAATGATTTATGGGATTGGCCAGTCACTGCTGAGTGCTTTAGCAGAAATGTCCGTTTCCACGGTAACAGTGTTTTCTCTGGATACTGTAGTTCTTCCAGGAAATGTGTCTATTAAACATTGAAATCACACTGACTTGTGGCTTATATAGATGCATACAATCATTTAACAACCTCTGAACAACATCCTGTCTTGAAAAGCTACCACTAAAAATCAATATGTATAACTCTATGTAGAACACCATCTTACGGAACCCGACTGTTACGCTCTATACAGACAGGAAAGAGCGTGTGCCTTCGCCCCATGTGACAAGCCACACCCAAAGGTTCTGATGAAGGTAGAGGAGCCGTTTTATTTTGTATCTCTCCTCTCATCACCCACATTCATCTTGTTCAGACAACTTGCTCCAATCCATAAAACAGGCATTAATATGAAGCTATCATCCGGCTAAGAATTTTCATTTTAACTGACAAGGTGCCCCATTCATCATTGGTGGCGTCTCTGTGTGCTCTCTGACTGCTGGAGAGAGATACAGGGAAGCGAGCTGTTCAGACGCTGCCCAGAGCCGGAGAACAAAAATGCAGCTAAGCCTCTTCAGCCGCGGCCTACAGAGAACAGACGTCTCGGACCCGCTGTGGGCTTCACAATACCTGCAAAGAGCATTCATGTGTGTGGGAACACTGTTGGCTTTTTCAGTAAAAAAAAAAAAAAAGTCACCGTCTGAAATGCAACATCTGAGAATGTCAAAGGAGACATATTCTACACTTTTGTACTTT
>CM077202.1:11290354-11310354 GCA_039654625.1 Rhinogobio ventralis | reverse complement strand
TAAGCTCAAATGTGCTGCAACACATGAGAATGAACCTCATTGGTTCTTGCGGAAGCTCAAACGTGCTGCGTAACACAAGAATGAACCTCATTGGTTCTTGCGGAAGCTCAAACGTGCTGCGTAACATACAAGAATGAACCTCATTGGTTCTTGATGAAGCTAAGATGTGCTGCGTAACAAGAATGAACCTCATTGGTTCTTGTGGAAGCTTAAATGTGCTGCGTAACAAGAATGAACCTCATTGGTTCTTGCGGAAGCTCAAATGTGCTGCGTAACATGAGAATGAACCTCATTGGTTCTTGCGGAAGCTCAAATGTGCTGCGTAACACATGAGAATGAACCTTATTGGTTCTTGCGGAAGCTCAAATGTGCTGCGTAACATGAGAATGAACCTCATTGGTTCTTGCAGAAGCTCAAATGTGCTGCGTAACAAGAATGAACCTCATTGGTTCTTGCGGAAGCTCAAATGTGCTGCGTAACACATGAGAATTAACCTCATTGGTTCTTGTGGAAGCTCAAATGTGCTGCGTAACATGAGAATGAACCTCATTGGTTCTTGTGGAAGCTCAAATGTGCTGCGTAACAAGAATGAACCTCATTGGTTCTTGCGGAAGCTCAAACGTGCTGTGTAACAAGAATGAACCTCATTAGTTCTTGCAGAAGCTCAAATGTGCTGCAACACATGAGAATGAACCTCATTGGTTCTTGTGGAAGCTCAAACATGCTGCGTAACACACGAGAATGAACCTCATTGGTTCTTGTGGAAGCTCAAACGTGCTGCGTAACACAAGAATGAACCTCATTGGTTCTTGTGGAAGCTCAAACATGCTGCGTAACACAAGAATGAACCTCATTGGTTCTTGTGGAAGCTCAAACATGCTGCGTAACACACGAGAATGAACCTCATTGGTTCTTGTGGAAGCTCAAACGTGCTGCGTAACACAAGAATGAACCTCATTGGTTCTTGTGGAAGCTCAAACATGCTGCGTAACACAAGAATGAACCTCATTGGTTCTTGTGGAAGCTCAAACATGCTGCGTAACACAAGAATGAACCTCATTGGTTCTTGTGGAAGCTCAAACATGCTGCGTAACACACGAGAATGAACCTCATTGGTTCTTGTGGAAGCTCAAACATGCTGCGTAACACACGAGAATGAACCTCATTGGTTCTTGTGGAAGCTCAAACGTGCTGCGTAACACAAGAATGAACCTCATTGGTTCTTGTGGAAGCTCAAACATGCTGCGTAACACAAGAATGAACCTCATTGGTTCTTGTGGAAGCTCAAACGTGCTGCGTAACACACGAGAATGAACCTCATTGGTTCTTGTGGAAGCTCAAACGTGGTGCGTAACACAAGAATGAACCTCATTGGTTCTTGTGGAAGCTCAAACATGCTGCGTAACACAAGAATGAACCTCATTGGTTCTTGTGGAAGCTCAAACATGCTGCGTAACACACGAGAATGAACCTCATTGGTTCTTGTGGAAGCTCAAACGTGCTGCGTAACACAAGAATGAACCTCATTCTCATTGGTTCTTGTGGAAGCTCAAACGTGCTGCGTAACACAAGAATGAACCTCATTGGTTCTTGTGGAAGCTCAAACATGCTGCGTAACACACGAGAATGAACCTCATTGGTTCTTGTGGAAGCTCAAACATGCTGCGTAACACACGAGAATGAACCTCATTGGTTCTTGTGGAAGCTCAAACGTGCTGCGTAACACAAGAATGAACCTCATTGGTTCTTGTGGAAGCTCAAACATGCTGCGTAACACAAGAATGAACCTCATTGGTTCTTGTGGAAGCTCAAACGTGCTGCGTAACACAAGAATGAACCTCATTGGTTCTTGTGGAAGCTCAAACATGCTGCGTAACACACGAGAATGAACCTCATTGGTTCTTGTGGAAGCTCAAACATGCTGCGTAACACACGAGAATGAACCTCATTGGTTCTTGTGGAAGCTCAAACGTGCTGCGTAACACAAGAATGAACCTCATTGGTTCTTGTGGAAGCTCAAACATGCTGCGTAACACAAGAATGAACCTCATTGGTTCTTGTGGAAGCTCAAACATGCTGCGTAACACAAGAATGAACCTCATTGGTTCTTGTGGAAGCTCAAACATGCTGCGTAACACAAGAATGAACCTTATTGGTTCTTGTAGAGCTCAAACGTGCTGCGTAACACAAGAATGAACCTCATTGGTTCTTGTGGAAGCTCAAACATGCTGCGTAACACAAGAATGAACCTCATTGGTTCTTGTGGAAGCTCAAACATGCTGCGTAACACAAGAATGAACCTTATTGGTTCTTGTAGAGCTCAAACGTGCTGCGTAACACAAGAATGAACCTCATTGGTTCTTGTGGAAGCTCAAACATGCTGCGTAACACAAGAATGAACCTCATTGGTTCTTGTGGAAGCTCAAACATGCTGCGTAACACACGAGAATGAACCTCATTGGTTCTTGTGGAAGCTCAAACGTGCTGCGTAACACAAGAATGAACCTCATTGGTTCTTGTGGAAGCTCAAACATGCTGCGTAACACAAGAATGAACCTCATTGGTTCTTGTGGAAGCTCAAACGTGCTGCGTAACACAAGAATGAACCTCATTGGTTCTTGTGGAAGCTCAAACATGCTGCGTAACACAAGAATGAACCTCATTGGTTCTTGTGGAAGCTCAAACATGCTGCGTAACACACAAGAATGAACCTCATTGGTTCTTGTGGAAGCTCAAACATGCTGCGTAACACAAGAATGAACCTCATTGGTTCTTGTGGAAGCTCAAACATGCTGCGTAACACAAGAATGAACCTCATTGGTTCTTGTGGAAGCTCAAACATGCTGCGTAACACATGAGAATGAACCTCATTGGTTCTTGTGGAAGCTCAAACGTGCTGCGTAACACAAGAATGAACCTCATTGGTTCTTGTGGAAGCTCAAACATGCTGCGTAACACAAGAATGAACCTCATTGGTTCTTGTGGAAGCTCAAACATGCTGCGTAACACAAGAATGAACCTTATTGGTTCTTGCGCGTCAAGCGAACATGCTTGAGCTTCAGTTTACCACAACTGATGTGTGTGTTGTTGGATGTTTATGTGAATAAAAGCCTAAATTAAATCTGTTCATCATATAAAGAGATCGAGTCTCTGGAGAACATTTGGACTAAACCGCTCAATTCATATGGATTAGTTTTACGATCTCTTTATTAATTTTTTGAAGCGTTAAAGTGGTAGTTGCGTAGCTGTCAATGGAGGGGCAGATAACTCTCAGATTTTATTAAAACATCTTCATATGTATTTCGAAGATGAACAAAAGTCTTATGGGTTTGAAACAATATGAGGGTGAGTAACGGACAGAATTTTTTTCTTTGGGTGAACTAACTCTGAAATACAGGGCAGAAGGTGTACGGACTATTGTGGACAACAGAAAAAAACTCATAAAGGTTTGGACCAACATGAGGGTGAGTAAATCATGACATAATTTACATTTTTCATTACATTTACATGTAGAAACACGCACGTGTTAAAAGTATAATACAGTATTTGAAATCTGAAAAAGTTATCAGATCCCTGTGGCAACACAGAAACGAGGGTGAGATTGAAACCAGACTGAGATCACGACCTGAGCATATCTCCAAATCCCCACCCTCATTCCCACCCCTCCGCAGATCTGACCACGAAACTCCAACCTTTTAGATTATCCACATTTTTAACCACTGAGACTTCATCTGTCTCTGAGGTAAAGTATTTTATCTTTTGTCTCTTAGGTAAAAGTAGAAGAGCACTGCATAGGACAGAGGAAGTTGAGCAGTCATTTCTGTGCAGAGAGAGAAGGAAAGAGTCAAATATGCAACATCTAATTGGTTGTAAAGCTGTAAAATGCTTTGCTGATAACAACAACGACACTTCAACATCATCATCACTGGCAGGATAACATGCTATGCTAGGCCACATTTCTTCTAGTCAACCACAGGAAACAGTTAATTAATTTCCTGTAATGTAAAATGTTTTCCAACAACAAATATTTTTTGCTCACTTTATAACTGGGAATGGGAATGCGTTTTGTTCTGTAAAAATGAAACTGTAAAAATGTAAAAAAAAAAGTGTATTTTACCCACTGAAATGTGCTCATGTGAACAACTGCACCTATACAAATGTGTTACTTATAGCTTAACTGAATAAATATCACAAAATTGAATTTGGTTTTGTGGTCTTTATATAACTATTGTGGTTTAATGCCACAGGGAGAGATCCGCTTACATGTGAGGGTCACAGAGGATTTACAATAAACTAAGATCAACAACTCTCTAAATTTATACCCCGAATAAATAAACCGGCCGAGGCAGTGGATTGTTTTCCTTCACCATGTGACCAGGTTTATCGTGCGGTATTATAGCAGATAGAAGCGTTTAGCACAGGATTCTAGTCCGGGAATACAGACTGATAGACTTCCAGTCTTCCAAAAAATTCATCATCTCAGCATTTTCAAATCGGGTTAATGCTTACATAGCAATAATGTTTTTTCCCCCTCTCTCTTTTTCCCGAAAGTCTTTAGAATGTATTTAAATGAGAGATTTAGTTAATGAGTTTGGGCAAAGTCTGGAACAGTCTTTTAAGAATTATCATTCTCATTAATTTTCAGAATTACCCACTGTGTTGTGATAGCTGTCATGGACTTTAGAGTTCAATTAACTAAATACTGAGAACGTATATACAATATACATGCACGTGTGTCTGTGCGCGAGCTGTATGCATACAGGACTCACACCCAAGCGCGCATAAGTATGCATGTACACGTTTGTGTGTGTGATTTGTTTTATTACAAATTTCTGCAGTTTACCATTTCATTCTGGGTTTATACAATAAATATGCAAGTAAACAATTCCAAGAAAGCAATCCATGATCCAAGCAAGCTAAGATCTTTCACTTAAGCCTGCATCACAATGCAGCATGCATCTGCTTTTCTGTGCATTTGTGCTCAAATCGAGTCTCTCCGGAAGGAACTAGAGATTACCCACAGCAAAATCATACTATAACCAAAGTTGAAGGGCACAGAATGCAGGTGGAATAAATCAAGCCCTTTCAAGGACAGACACATCAAAGTGCGTTTCTTGGCTCCTCATTCTTTGACTTTTGCACCGAAGTAATTACTATATGAGTAAACATTCGTTTTGTTTTCTATCATTTCATCCTGAGGAGTGCCCACATCAGAGGCATAAGTGTTTCATTACGCCTTTATCTGTCCACAGTTCTTGTGAAGCAGGAACAATTAACCCTGCCTTCAAAGTGATTGATATAGGCTTTGCTTTCAATTTGTTCCACTACACAGATCATGAAATTCGCAATGTGCCCATCCTTATTGACCTAGACTTTCAAACACAGAGGGCTACAATGAGATGAAAAGAATTAGAAAGAAGAGAGCCGCGCAGCCATGAAATAACATGGGGAAGAGTGAAAAAAAATGGATGTGACCTCACAAAACCTCAACTATTTCAAGTACACTTTCTAGAAAGTTGTTTTCTGTTCCATCTAAAGCTATCCTATACATTTCTGCTCTCTGAGTACTGTCTGAAAGGCGGAGGAGAGCTCTTGAGATGTGGGCATGGTGTGTATTTTCGTAAACACAGCTCGCTTGTTCATAAGCAAAATTGAATATCTATCGCTCTTGCCAGAACCAATCTTTCAAATGTGAACCCCTGAGCTTAGTTTGTAAATCATTAAGAGGCAATGAAAATGCTTGTTCATAGGTATACAGCTGCTTTAATAAAACAGACGCAAAATACAGTTTTCAAGTGATTCATGTTAATTGAGAGTTAATTCAAAACTAATGGCATATAGCGTAGATTGACAGACTGGTGATAGATAGATGATAGGTAGATAGAACGATAGATGTTTACAGTTGTCACAGCTGAGGACAGATGTTACAGATGTCAAGCAACTATAATATATTATGTAAAGTCACAAACCTGCATTTAACAATGTTTTCAAGTGCACCACATCCAATCAGAAATTAGACTCTGAAGTATCCATCTGATAGTTTGCTGCCCTCTAAAATACTGATAAATATGTGCCAATCAAAAATATTCTACAATTACATTTTAAGACACTGACACTGAGAGTTAAAGTTCTAGATAGATAGAACAATAGAACCATAGATAGAACGACAGAACGTTAGATAGAATGACAGAACGATAGAACAGAATGATAGAATGACAGAATGATAGAAAAACAGAATGATAGACAGAATGTTAGATCGAATGATAGAACGAAATAATGACAAAATGATAGAATGACAGAACAATAGAACGTTAGATAGAACAATAGATAGACTATCTATATAGAGCGACAGAACTTCTTTATATTAAATCAAAAATAGAAATTTTTATATTAAAAATTTGATTAGTATTTTTCCACATAATATTCCACATTAGTCTAACTGTAAGCTGTTTACTAGCATGTACTGTCACAAACGCTTTCAACTGCAGCTCATCTGATCAGAAATTAGACTCTGATTAGAAATTATCCATCTGATCTTTTCGTTACCCTCCAAAATACTAGTTAATATAATCCAAATATCTCCTATGTCATTTAAAAATACTCCAAAATGACTTTTAAGACTTCTTTAAAGTCCTGAAAGCACTGAGAGTTTGTGTGTGTTTGCTTTAGCTGATGGCTATTGTGCTGTACAGTATCAATAAGCAATTTGACCTTTTCCCACAGTCTGCTGCTGGAGAGGGCTTCATTTGTCAGGACTGTTAGCTAATTTTAGCCTTTCCCTGACGAAAGACCTACTGTTACTCCATTACACGCCACGCACGGACAGATATACATTATCAATTCAAAAAGTTTGCCTTTGGTACGTCAAAGCACAGGAAGTGGCAGGAGACACAGAAGTGGCTGACACAGCGTCCTGCGGTGCTGCTTTAGATGAGTGTACCCGGTGATAAGCCTGGGAAAACGCCGGCACAAAAGCAGTCAGTAAATCCCCGCAAAGGGGGCTTCTTTAGGTGACGACATGCGTAAGGAATGCTATAGAGAAAATACCTCGGCGTGCTGTAGCTCCTTTGTGAGACGAGGTGATGGGGGCTTACCTCCATTTACAGCCAAATCACAGCTATGACATTCACTTATTAAAGTGACAGGTGGGGCTTACGCGCCACAAAATTTATTTATCTGGGGTGTACAGCGGGTATCGCGGTGAGGTTCGAGGGCGGTCTGTGCTGAGTTATGCGGCTGTGTTTTCTAGCAGCTCTTCTGCTTAACCGGAATAATCAATTGTAATTTTGCAAGCAAAACGAGGGCCGTGCAGGTGCGGATGATCAAATCACTGCTTGATGAGAGAGAAAAAAGAGAAACTATGTTATTACTACTATTAAATAGCATCCAAAACACATTTAACTTCTGTAATGTGATGCATTACAGACAGTTCAGCTGGAAATAATTATAATTTGATATTATTTCCAGACAGGTAATAAGGAACCATCATAATTTAGCCAAGTCAGTTTCATTTGTACAGCACTGTACAGATCGTTTCAAAGCAGCTTTACAGAAAATCATGATGCTAGTGTTTATAATATCCTAGGCTGCTTTTACACTGCAAGTCTTAATGCATAAAGATCCAATCTTTTTACCATATCCAATTTTTTGGCCCGTGTGTTTACATTCACTTTAGACACGACTGATTACCGATATATGTGTTTACACGAATTCCCGTTATTGTCGTGATCACTTTGTAGGCAAACATGTCGTCCTCGTCTTGCAGTGGCTTGGAATTCAATGGGGAATCGGATATTCGTGTTTAGATGTAGGTCGGATGTCCAGATATCGGATATGTATCTGATTTAAAACCACATTTGGAAGTGGCTCAGATTTTAAATAAAATAATGTGAATTTAATTAAAGTGATCAAACACAACTGTAACAAAGTTCAAGATCAGGGAAGAAGGAGGTGGACATTAAACGTAACTTTAATCGTAAACCTAAACAACAAAACGAAAGGGGCGGCTGACTGCGACATAATAAAAACAGCAAGGTAAAATAATGCAGGCTCTCGGCCCGCCCTGATTCATACCACAGTAATGTTAATAAAACTTTAATACATTATCTCATCCATGAACATGATTTCTGCCTAAATCCCGTCTGATTGCTTTCCATCATACTTCAAAATAAATATTTTATTTCGAATTTCTTAAAAAAAAAAAAATGCCATTAGCTAATATGAAAAAAATTATAATCGTCTTTTATTGACAAAATATTTTAGTATGTCTTGGATCACTGTTTTGATTAGATCAGATAAGATTTTAAGCTGACATTCGGTCATGTTAAAACATGCCCCTCACATGTTACAACATGCCACACCTATGGGGCATGTTGTCACATTTCACTTCCATTCTTTTGGCATAAATAATGTAAGTAGTATACACTGTATTAAAGAAACAAGACAACATGTTTGTACCAGATGTGTGAAATTAATTTGGAAAAAAAGAAATACTGAGAAAGTCAAAAAGTGTTAGATTGTACCCCACTCTCCCCTATATATTTCTGTCGATATAGGTATCCTAACAGTTGCTCATCTGTCTAATAAAACACATAATATATTAAAGCATCTACGTTCTTTCCAGGGTTTCTACGGAAGTAAAATCGAGGGTGGCATCATTGACAGGCGATGCAATGACACGGGCATTACACTGGTACAATTGTGGATTCCCCTGGATTTAAACATTGTTTGAAACATTTGGAATTATGCAGGTACACAAAATATATAACATTGTTCTAGTGGTTTTTGGATATTTTAATCCAAAATTCTTACATATGGAGCCTTTAAGTTGTTGTTATATCTTCATACCTTAAAGTTGTATTTAGCTGATTTACATTTTGTAATTACATAAATAATCAAGCAGTTGAGATTTGCCATTTAGTATATATTGCTTTACATGAAGATAAAGTTGGATGTACTATATAAATATATATTTTTGCGATGATATATACAAAGCCATTGAGATTTGCTATAGATTTGAGATTTGAGTAGTATTCAGGAAAAACAAGGGTAGCCTAACTGTATTTGAGTGGTAATAAATGTAGCTAATGAAAAAAAAACATTTTTCAATATAGAGAAAAGTGGCTACATCTTCAAAATGATAGTCATTGTTCAATGTGCGCAAATATGTGCAGAGCCAAATCCAAGTTCGCAAATGCACTTAAATCCATTTTCTTTGCCAATGCACATACAGAAGGATTACACATGTATTGTGGAAGGGCTGTAGAGTTTGTGCGGGCTCAGAAGTGCTGCTGGAACTCTAGAGGGGGCGAGTAAAGGGCAACACTTGCTGCTAGCATTAGATGATCGCGGCACAGCCAAACCAAAGAAGCAGATGGGAGTCAGCGGGCAGAACATCTGTCTTTAGAGCCAGATACTAAACGAAGGTCTTAAAACCACTGTGGACATTAAACGCGTAGAAGGGGAGCTCGGGTTTTACCGCAGCCGCAAACCATAACAAAACCTGTGACATTCAGAAGCAACACTGTAGCCGCCTAGAGCATGATCATCTCTGATCTCTTCTTTCTAGCATGAAAAGGGGCGTATGTACTGCCTACAGTCCTTTGAAATATAAAGGCCTTCGATATCTGCATTAATGTATAGAGAAGTCAGCACTCAGCACAGAGTAACTGGGGCTAGTTGTCACAATTATACGTCCAGTTACAGTTATTCTGTATGCTGGTTTAAAACACATTTTGAAATGGTCTTAAATTGGAATAATTTAGTGAACTTCTGTTCTCCACACTCTTATTTTTACTTTTAAGAAAACAAGTGAACACAGTTAAAGCAAACTGACATACATCAAGTCAGCAAATTATTTACTATTTGAATTTTGCCTGTACATTGGTAATTTAATTGCAGATTTAAATGTAACAACTTTCCCCATAAAGCGCTTTTGAGGCACATAGTCACAAAAGATCAACATATGCTGAATATATATTTCCTGGACAAAAATGGTGAAATTTACTTTTGTGTAACCTCGTCTTCTCTATTGAAATTCCTAAAACACACTTTCAAAAATGAAAAATAATATATATTAGGGCTGTCAAAATGAACGCGTTAATGCATGCAATTACTTTTTTCAGTTTAACGTGTTAAAAATATTTAACGCACCATCCATGCGTTTCATTATCCTTTGGCTAGCATACATTATATGATCATGCTCTTATTCATGCAAATGAATTTAAACCATTCAAGCGCGACGAGACAAAAGAGAACTCAGCGCCGTACTGGCACACACGTTTGTGAATCTCCTGTCCGTGGCTGTGTCCAAAATGTCCATTTTCCAAACCGCTGGTCCAACGTGGGTACAACGCAATATCATGCAGGTATAAATTCCTTTTTACTTGATTATTAAATTGTTTGGTTAAGGTTTATACATAGTTTCCATGACATAGTGGAGCTCACAGTTTGTCAGTTTCAAATGATTATTAAACAGCAAGCACAAACTATGCAAAAGTGGCAGCCCTTCCGGTGCACTCAGTGTCCGAATTCACTTCTTTTCATTCACTCCTGCAAGTGAACTATATTAGTGGAGTAATGCAGGGAATAGTGAATGAGGGTATAGGAGGCGATTTCAAACACACCTGTGGCACACACACACTCGTGCGCACAGAAAGTTGCTTCAGACAGCGCTTGAAAAGACAAAAACACACAAAATTATGTTGAGTATTCTCGTAAGCACAGTTTAAAATGAGTTAAAGGAACGTAAAGAATGAGAAAATGTGATGCGTGTCAAGTCCACGTCATGTGCGTCAGGTCTTAAAGTGACAGCAGCCTAATAAACCTGCTGCTGTTTGTCATTTAAATTAAGGATAATCAAAGAACAAAAGACATTAGTAGCAGTATTGGTATTGGTGATGCTGGCCTTCTTTCAAAAAAAAAAGATGCCATTAATCAAATATTAAATATATAGGCTACTGTCTTTATGTTGTTATTACAATATACAAATATATTAAAAACTTTCATGTTAGGTGCGATTAATCGCAATTAATTACAGAAAAATGTGTGAATAATTTTTTTAATCTATTGAAAGCACTAATATATATATAAAAGGCAAAAAAGAAAAAGGTCATTTAGTGATTCAGTGCAACATGACAGATCCATCAACCAATTCGTTGATACGTCCAAAAAGGACATGGGCACATGCAAAAACCTCAGCTCAGATGTAGAGATGTATACATCACAAAGGCTCTCACGCCATGAGCCGTGCAGTAATGCATCGAGAGACTGCACGATTACCTTTGCGGGATGCATCTTCTTTATGTCTGTGTCTCTGCTCTGACCTTCACAATAACAGAGACGAGTGGCGGCTGGCGAGAGCTGCGGTAATCACCGCACAACACGCCGAGCACCAGCCACAGATGGGGGCTGGAAATCCCTCTTAATTGTGATAAATACACATCAGAATTTGCTTATTTGCCTCAATTCCATGCCGTGTTCGGCGCTGGCGAATCAACGGGTGGAATTGTGCATCCTTTGTGTGATGGTATAGCTCAGCTTGGGCTGTCTGCCTCTCCAGCATTCGTAAAATATCACCGCTTTGTTTCTTCCATAAACATATGCATATCTCACACATGGTGATTTTGAAATAAAAAAAGAAATCACAAACAGTGCACTGACACTCCTAAGCATTTAGTGAGATGGTGATATTCATAATTTCACATCAAAGGATTATTATAATGAACAGCTACATGTCGGAATGTGATTTCAGTAACAAACAAGCCAATTTTTCAAAGAGAAAAATCATTTATGTTTAGTTGACATGAAATGCATTCAAGAAGTTGACATCCAATTTTAAACAGTATTTTGCAAATGCTATTAGAATCATTACGCATGCACCTTTTATGAGCCCATATTAATTTAGAAACTATTTTAAGTAATCGACGGAGAAAAAACTAAAGATATACACTTTCCCATATATATTCATTTGCATGTTTAACCTAAAATGGAAGCGACATGCATCACATACAGCATCTTGTTAATGGACCTGTTGATATACAACCCATTAGAGAGATGATACTTTATAATGCAACACCAAAAAAAACCCCAAGCATTTCACAGAGCCACAGCTCCGGTCTCAATCTATGGATCCACTGCTGCACCGTAGGAGAGGAAATGGAACAATTTAGCACTTTTGTTTGCTCACAGTGAGGGAGGGAGGCATTGCTTTCTTCAACACAAAGCCAACTTTGTGTTTAGTGTTGTGTATAAATTCACGCCAACCAATCTCTCTCCCTCTCTCTGTGAATTCTCGTCCAACTCTTTCGGAGTTGCTTCGCCCAAGAGCACAATCCCTACCTTCCCAACACTTACTACAGCAGGAACCAGCGCTAGTAAACAGCACTGCATTAAAAAATAAACTCCCAAACCTTCCCTGAGAATTTCAGCCGCAGTGTTATTCGGTTCAACTCTCAAGTGGAGCCACATAACGAATCACAGAGTGCAATTTAGCCCTTCAGAATGCCGGTCGGAAACAGGTGATAAAGGAAGCACTCATGCACTGGCTATGAAGTTTCACCTCCCTCCGAATTAATTCCATCTTCAAGATTCCTATCTGTGTGATATGCTCGGAATGGCACACAAATACGCTCCCGCCAGAAAGATTACTGCAGACTGACTTAGCATAAACATCTCCTGCTGTTATGACTGGCAGGGGGTGGAATATAATTCTAATGCATATTTAGATGTACAGTAAGTGCGTACGTGTAATCTGCGTGTTCCGAGTGGGAATTATAAAATAATCGAGCTCAATGAGAGTTTTGTCAAGCTTGCTAATGATAATAATAACCATTCGTAGTCCAGTCAGGCACACAATCTTGTGGAGTTGCACACTACAGTATATGAAACGGGCCGTGTTTACATTGTAAAATGTCACTGGCTCTACGGCTGATATTTTGTACACACACTGCAGGTGAATTATTGCATACAATTTAACATTAGTTCAACAAGCTGTACGCAGTCACACGCAGTATGGCGTGAATCAGTGATGCCTAATTTAATACTGCTAAGAGCTAAAAAGAAAAAATATACCAAAACACCTATTGCTTGTATTAGTAAGAACTAGCGATATTCTACAACATAATACAAAATCTGACACCCACTTGTCATCTAATCACAAAAGACTAACGCATATGCAATAAAAAAGTTTCAATAATAAGGAAAATAACATGACTAGTGCTAATAAGACCCTGAGAGCAGCTTATGAAAGTAATTTCATAACTGCAGATCTATTTAGTGCAACACCTGTGATCTAACAGTATAAGACTGGTGCATATGTAATACTCAAAGAAAATTGCAATAAATCAAAAGCCTATAGGCACCCACCTGACTAGTCTATATAAAATGTAATCATAACATTTCAGATCTATAGAGCAACTCATTCTTAAATTATTTTCAACAATGACTAATATGATGATAAATATGCACACTCAACTCATCTACAGTTTCTGATTGGATTCATTTAAAAGTCCTCAAAACGCCACTTGATGCTTTATGCATATATCAAAACAGTCACAATTTCAGATCAATAGATCAAGTCATTTTTTATAATTGCAGAATTTAGCGCACCACCTGTCATTTAAGCACATGCAATATTCAAACAAAATAGCAATTAAGTCATTTAATCATGTACACAATAGCACATTACTTTAGGTAATGTATCACAATTTTAGATCTATAGATCTGACAAATGAATTCAGTGCACCACCTGTCATTTAAGTGTAAAAAGACAAGACATCTCAACTACTCAAACAATGCAATAAAACATCAGCCTTTCAGCATGCACCCTGCTATATTCATATCACTAATTGTGATAGCAATCGTGCACCTGCCATGTAAATGTAAAACACCAATTCAATGAAAAGCATTTCAGCTACTCTATTCTAACATACACTTAACTAGTCTTGTGATCAATTTAAGAGGTGCAGATTTAGAGTTCATATTTCAATCCCCATCAAGAGTTCCTGATCTAATAAAGGACTCAAACCAACATCAGTCAACATCGAAACTTCCTCAAACAGCAGCCTGATGCACACTATTTCACAGCAGTAAACAGTGTGTTTTACTCCGATTGGCCTAATGCCGCGAAAACAAACACAGAGCGGATACAACGTTGCAACATGGTCGCGTTCGAATGTTCACAAATTTCCCGCGAAACCTGGCAGCAGCGCGAGCGACATACGCTGAACACATTCAACGGTCATGTCCTCTGTCCACCAAAACACACACACACTCACAGCATAAACACACACACTCACTGCTTCTGTCAGCGTGTATACCTGTTACCCAACCCCTCACACACACACTCCTGCGGAAAGGGCAAAGTTTCCCATCTCAGTCCAAAATGCCCGTCAGCGCACGCGTTTCCACAGACACACAACAAACCGAGCGTTTACCGTTCTCTTCTGGAAGGGTCTTGCTGAATGCTGGGCTTGGTGGGCGCCATCTTCCTGCAATTATTAATTACACTTTTTTCCTCCAGAATTCACGCGACGAGCAGCTGACAGCGGAACCGGGAGCATTTAAGCAACGCCATCGGTGGTACCGGAGCGCTCGTGCCCGTGTCTCCGTGCGTTAAGACGCGTTCAGACGGGAGCGAGACCAGCCGACGCTGAGATCCAAAGGCATGCCAATAAAGTGAGAGGAAACCCGGGGACGCTCGTGCGATCCGGCGGCTGTCCTCGCGGGGTAAACGAGAGCAGGAATCAGTGCACGAGACGGGCATTTACATCACGACGTGCCCTTCGAACGGAGCCGCTTCTTCCCTGTATGTTTGTCCGCATTTTCCAGCTTTTTCCTGCTTCTCTCTTCCTCTCATCTCCCTCTCCTGCCGGCGCAACAACGCCACTCAGTTGTAGTTGGAAATAGTTGGAGTTTATTGGGAATATACAGGTTGTTTCTAGTGCATCAACGAAAAGATTTGCGTCTGTATCGCTTCATGAAACTGTTTGCATGCTGATGTTTGCATTCATATTTTCCATAAACATGTGGAATGATATGATTGACAGCTGTCAAAATCAACTCAAATGCCAAGTTGAGCTTCAAATAAATCTGAGACTAAATTATTTTGAAACTGATATTTTGTCAAAGCACTAAGAGTGAAAAAAATAAAATATTTATTTAGGCTTTTTTATTAAAAATATGAAAGATATCTCGTATGCCATGTCCATGTTAGATCTACAGATACCTGCGTCATACAATGTTCATGGTTAAAGTATTTTTGCACTAATGCACATTCAGTATATTGTTTTATTTTTCTAAGTTATTCCGTCTTGACATAAATAAAGGGCTGCATTAGAACCTGTGACCTGTCAAGGTCATGAGCTGACAGCCTCCCCATTTAATGTCCTGTTCATTGTGTTGTGCTCTAAATAGACTGTTTAATTGAACGTGACAGTGTATGGAAGCATGTGTGCACATGATCAGTTGATTCTGCTGAAAAACTAACAATCAGAACATTCACATCCATGAATGCCAGTCTTCCACCTGGATTTACTAGACGATGAAAATTACTGTGTATATTTATGTGAAAGAAAAAAATGGTTAAACTGACTTAATTTATGTTTGTATAAATCAAAATCACACACCATGTAGTTTAGTGTTGTTGTCCTGGCTTTGGGTAAAGTTTTGCAACTAATTGTTTGAAAATATATTGTTGCATTTCATTATTGATTTTGCATGCATTTTTCACTTGAAATCACTCATTTTTTAAATGAATCATTTGAGATCATATGTTCTGAAGTAAGTTTTTGTGCATTGAAATAGTTGGCAATGCCACTTTTATAATAACAATCACAATCACCTTTAATATTTAACATTATAGAAAATGTGTCTATGATACACATTAAACGTGTTATTTATGTAGATTAAAAATCATAATATGACGTTTCTTTACATCTCTGCGTATGTCTAACACAGTAAAACTTTACAAGTGTCGTTTTGTGTCTGATAAATG
This sequence comes from Rhinogobio ventralis, assembly GCA_039654625.1. Classification (NCBI taxonomy): domain Eukaryota; kingdom Metazoa; phylum Chordata; class Actinopteri; order Cypriniformes; family Gobionidae; genus Rhinogobio; species Rhinogobio ventralis. The sequence continues at coordinate 11,294,360 of CM077202.1, read as the reverse complement.
GACCAAAACCTGAATCTAAGTTTAGACCTTTGGCAACCTCCAGGGAAATCCAGTATATATATAAACCTGATAACGGTGCGCGTGAATGGATGCAACAAATATGACATGAATAGTATGAATGTGAAGAAGAAGAAGAAGAAGAAAAAAAAACATGTTTTGCGTTTTAGCCAGCATACCTTTGTTGGTAAGACGTCAAGCCTTGGACGTTTTGCGGATTCCCGTTAGTAGCTCCCGGGACTCTGGACGCAGCCGGCATCCCTCCACCGCCTCCCGCACCTGCGGCCGCCGCCGCCGTCACCTGAACACTGAAATCCGGGAAGATCCTGATCATCCCCGAGCGCGCACCGCGATGCTGCACCAAGCGAGTGTGTGTGGATCAACCTTCCCTCCGGTCCGACAAATCACAGCAGCACAATCCCATTAGTGATGGAAACAAGCTCATCAGCCATTCTACGTCTTGTTTTCTGCTTTCAGAGGAGAGAACCGCTGCTTTTACAGGGTTGGTGGTGATGGTGCTCGTAGACCGCCGCCTCTTTGCGCGTCCTGTGCGCTTTTACGCGTGAAAGTTTCAAGCGCTCCAATCATATGTTTTAAAAGTCAACTTCCTTAAAACCTCATCACTTAGCCATATCCTCCAATATATGAATGTTCTGAATGTCTTTATGACTGCTTGCGAGCCAAGTCATAACAATTTTGACAAATAATAATCAGGGTCCGTTGTCAGTTTAGGAAACTTACCATAAAGTGACACACTAACTCCTAAAATCTTAAATCAAAGTATCCTGATATTATTTCAACTTTAAAACGCATATGCCTTTTAGTTTTAGTAGTTGAATGTACAGCTACAGGCGTTAACAGAAATAAAAACGCACGTGCAACACTTTCCTTCTAGTGTGAAGGAATGCGTGCGTATAAATCAACGAGCACAGAACTTTTTATCAGACCAGTGCGTCCTGAAAAAGCTCTACTGATTAAGATCAGAGATAGCTGTCCATTCCCAGTGTGGTTTAGGAAACAGATCTAAGTATGTACGCGAGGAAAAGTCCAGTGCATGATGTGATCTGCTCGCCTCCTACTGTTGTGATGATGATGTGCTACTGCTTTCAGTTTCAGAGAGAAGGAATGAGCAGCTTCTTCTTCTTCTGGTGCTGATGCTGCGGAGGTCAGGTGCTGTCAGTGCTGCTGCCAGGATCAATGTCTAAAGCTGATGGGATGTTTGCTGTGTGCATGCTCCTGATGTGTTGTGTTGTGTTGCCCTGCTGTGTGTGGCAATGCCATCGCTATAGCGCGTGCGAGAAGATGAACTCAGCCGCTCGTGCAGCTGATTAACGGCGCGCGCCTCCGCCGCGCAGCCAATGGGACGCTCGCACGGGAGCGCGCAGCAGTTTACCGCAGCAGTTAACCCTTTATGAGCCGAATGATCAGGACCAGAAGATTCACAGCTGACACATGATGCAACTGAAAGGTCAATCATACTCGGAGAACTTAAGTTAGAATAAAACACTATCTAGATTAGAAAGAAAGAAAAGCTAACAATTCAATTATAGAAGCTATGCATGCATATAAATGCAGTGCTATTTGAAAGAACAATAGCAAATGCACAGTTAAGTAAAGCATTTCTTAAAAAAATAGCTTTTCACATTGACTTCTTACATCCACTAAAAAGAATTGTTGAGCAAAAAAAAAGTTTTATTTAAAAAACGATATATATATATATATATATATATATATATATATATATATATATATATATATATATATATATATATATATATATATATATATATATATATATAATAAAAGGGCTTTGAGTTGTGCTGTTTCCACACATTTCTACTTAAAATATTAAAAAGAGAGGTTTTCAGAAAGAATTGTAGGCTATCATTTTGCAGCATGTACCTTGCAGAATTGAGGAGAAAGATGGTTTGGTTTACAAACAAATGGAGAAAAGTTTGCTCATGAAAAATCACTCTCTGTGCAAACAAAATGATGTTGACTGAGTTTTGAGTGCCTCCTATTCAATTTCATGTTCGTCTAAAGAAAATTACACACTTTGCACACAAGCAGATGCAAGTACAGATGAAGAAATAAAATCAAGACCCAGAGAGAGGCAGAAAGTTTAATTGTGCAACGGTGGGCGCGTGTTGTTGGTTAGTTGCTCCTCATTGACTCCTCTGTTCTTGAACTGTCACTGTTGTGAAAGTGATTGAGTGTTAACCAATAAAATATTCCAAAATGCAAATATTGAGCTGCATCCACATCAACACTCATGAATCTTCTACTGTAGTTCACTTGTCCTTTGATAAACCAAAGACGGCTATCTGTATAGCTTTATGGCATTTTTTATCAAACATTTGCAGCTTATTAATGATCTCGGTGTGGGCATACGGCAACCTTTGAAATCAGCAGGAAGTCCTTGAAAATAAACCATCGGATATCTATAAGTTACAGCAGATTTGTAATTGTCAGTGAGCATATTTACATGTGATGCATTAGTACAGAATGTCAAGTGAGACGATATGACAGAGAAAAAGTTCACAGCTGCTTCATTGATGCATCTACTTTGTAAAATAAGTATCCTTCAAGTTCATTTTAATAAATACTTAGGTAAAGTTCAAGTATATTTTTAAGTATACTTTATTTACTAAGCATACTAATATGTACTAGTAGTAAACTTGTAAGTGTACTTTTCCAATACTATTTGGGAATAAATTGGCTTACTTTTGAGTGTATAAAAGTATAGCTTTAGGTATACTTTAAGTGTAACAGTAGTAAACTTTGAGTAAACTATTTACATCTACGTTTTTCATTTGTACTGCAACAAGTGAACTTATAGGCATACTGATAGTACTAGTTAAATACTTGTAGCACATTTTTTAGTATACTGCAAGCATACTTGAAAGTTTTCTTTAAGTGAACATAACATCATACTTATAGTTTTGCTATTTATATTTTATTTTTGCACTTTATACTACTGTTCCTATTTAGGTATCTATTTTTATACTTGAAATATACCTTTAAATGCACTTTTAAACTCTTTCCCCACCAGTGTTTTTTCAATAGGCTACTCAATAAAAAGAGTAAACACAACTATAAGCCAAGTATACTTAGAATATTTAATTATTTTAAGCATATCTCAAACAAAAGATTGAGTACATGTATAGGCCAAATATACTTTTCTGTCAGTATAAGTCAAGTATACTTAAAGTCCCAATGAACTGTAAGTTCCAACTGATTTTATTTCAGTGCTGTGACGTATTTCCAAGTGAAACGGAATATTGAATAGAGGGCAGGGTTTCACTTCAGCGCTCCTCCTCTCCATCTCTCGCTCATAGCAGACTAACGGTTGGAGGGGAGTGGTTAAGGATATTCAAACCCAAGCCATCAAACTTTCATCGGAAAGAGAACGCCATTCCAGACCGGACGTTACTTTTCAGATTTTGATTAAAGATTACCACGGCAAAAAAAAAATGCTGTGTATTAACTTGCACAGATTAATTGTTCACCCTAAGACCAGTAATGTTTGCTAACAAAGTAAATAAGGTTGATTTTGATTTCATGAGGACTTTAAGTGTAATTTTTGTGCATAAAAAGTTTAAAAGTATACTAATGGCACACTTGTTTTTTAGTACTTAAAAGAAATCAAAATAGACACAAATGAGACTATTGTTGAAATACAGTAAGAGAGCCATAAAATGAATGTGAATAGCAGCTCAGATCATTTCATGAGAAATATGAGTTCATATTGAGATCGAGTTTGTAATTTGATTTCTTGGCAAATCTGAGCACATTTTGTGCTGAGATCTCTTCTAAAGTTCTAGAGAAGACGTCTAGGTTTTTTTTGTTTTTTTTCATCCGCAGGAGAAACATCTGAGAAGGGTCTCCATTGCTCTCAATGAATCTCACTGCTGATCTGATCTGTGATTTTCTTGCCTGCGGGAAGGAACGTGGCACACGCACTGCACAGGTGCCCATAATCTCTATGTTGTGTACAGTTTAAAAGAGA